>CM033718.1:6297977-6602885 GCA_019671005.1 Hibiscus mutabilis | reverse complement strand
TTTCAACAGCAGGCAGGCCAATACATGCATTCTCCTTGTTCATTCATTTGTTTCTTTTCATTTTAAGTCTAGCTTTTTTCTTTTCTAGGTACCTTGGAAAAGGTCGATGTTGTTGACTATCCTTTTCTGCTTTCATATTAGAAGTTGAATTTGGTGCCACCACAGCAGCCGGTAGCAGGTTTCTGTCGACATCTTCTAGAGGAAATGAATTAGTTTTCACACATAACATAAAAGAATTAAAGCATAATGATAATTTTAGTTCTTAATATATAGAGTTTGTTAATTTAAATTTTATTTTTTAGTTAAATTTGATCATAATTCTAATCTTAATTTTATTTAGTGGGAAGATTTTTTTTGACAAATCTTAATTCTAATTTTAATCTTACTTAATGGGAAGAAGAGGGGGAAGAAAGGTACTCCTAATAGCTCTAAAACCTATAACGAGTGAATATAAGAAAATAAAAATGAACAGTTTGGCTAACTAGTTAAATATACTTGTTCAGTTAAATAATTTTTTTATAAAAAATGCCAACTAAAACATTACATATTTAATAGTTTTAACGTGACGGTTCACATGTATTTCATATTAACATGTCACTATTTGTTCTTTATGAAATGTTAATAAATAATTGTATTTAAAAAAAATAAATTTAGTCTAAAATTAGTATGAAATACATGCAAACTCTCATGTAAACACCATTAAAAATTAATTATTTTGGTCAACATTTTTTGTAAAAAATAATTCGATTCCTTTTGAAATGTTAAAGATTAAATTTTCTTTTTAAAACATTAAAAGTTAAATATAACAAAAATATTGCAAGGTTCAAACTAATACAAAATCAAACATCAAATGTTAAATTTATCATTCTAAAAAAAAAGATTATATTCATTTGGAGAGTCGATAAAGATGAAAGGGTGTTGAATGTAGAGCCATGCAACCAGACCAAACACGTGGTACAGGGACGGATACACGTTAATTACCACTCCCAACTTTGATGTTCTAATTAATTCTTAAGATTGTGTCTTGACTCGATTTTTAGCGTAGGCTTAAATGAAAAATAAGTATTTAAATTATATATTTTTTAAAATTTAAGTGTCTGAAGTATTTTGTGATGAAAATAAGTGTTAATATTTTAACCGTTACAATTTTAAGTGTTCGACTGTTTAAAAAATAGTTATCCAATAAAAATGTGATACGTGTTGTGCTTTATTATTATTATTTAAAAATTTTAAAAAATAATATACATTTAAAAAAACTTAAAATTTTCAAAATTGTCAAAAAAGTCTCAAATTCCTAATATCCAAAATCACAAAATGCTCCAAATTGCCTTCGCCGTCACTGTTGTTGCCTAAGTCAGCCATCTATTTTTCCCAATCATCCATCGTCGGTAACTAACGGGAGGCGTGTCAATTGGACGATAGACATGAATGGTTCTATTCGAACGACATCCGATTAACACACTTACCAACAATTTCGGCGATGAGTTGTTGGGGAAATGGGCAGTAGCCTTCGACGATGGCATTGGTGGTGTTCAAAAATGGTACCGACGACATTTTAGAGAATTTGTGGTTTTGGGTATTAGAGATTTGGAGTTTTTTGGGAATTTTGAAAATTTTGAGTTTTTTTAATTATATATATTTTATTTTTTAATATAATAATAAAAACATGCCATGTGTCACGTTCTTATTGGGTAATAATTTTTTTAAACTGTCAGACACTTAAAATTGTAACGGTTGAAATTTTAGGCACCTATTTTTATAAAAAATACTTTAGGCACCTAAAATTTAAAAAGATATAGTTTGTGTACTTATTTTTCATTTAAGCCTTTAGTTTAATTACTTTTTGTCCTTTAATTTTAAAATTAGAAAAATAAAACCTTAACTCCTTTAATTATATAATTTAATTGCTTCCCTACTCATTTCAAAGTTAAGCAGCTTGTCCGAGTGAATCTTGATCCGTCATGTACAACATATTTTATGTCCTCTCCTTTATGGGGCTGTGTGAATTAGGGGTGTACATTTTCTGATATCAGATATCTTATTTGAGTCGGTAAATTAGCGATCCGCATTCGATCTGAAAAAAATTTTATATTCAGATATTCTAATCGGATATCCAATTATATAATTTGGTTTAAGTATATTTTTTGAACTTAGCGGTCGTATCTATGAAAATTTCGAATTTTCAAATATAACAAGCAACAAATTGTCAAATATAGCAACATTCACGTATATGAGAATTTTAATTTTTCGAATTTGATGGAACATGTTCGGAGGCTGTTCGAGCATCTGGGACATCTTCCTTGCTCAATCTGGTTGAACCCTTATCAGCTGCTGCTTCTCCCATTGGAGGTGAATAGCATTTTGATTTTCATTCCTTTTATATGTACCTGTTTTGTAATGTCGTCTTAACTAAATTAGTCTTCCATTTGTTGTCTATGCAGGTATATCTGTAGGCAATGTGTGATTGGTGATACTATCCGGCCTATTGGTGGGATGTCTGTCATTTTGGCCCTTGTCAAATCCGGATATGGTAGAACATGTTTTGCTGGATTGGACACTGTATAACCGCCCCAGTTTCCATTCAAATTGCACTGTTAAATTTTCTACAGCATCTTGTTTCCATGCATTGGTACACGAATCACAACCTTACAGTTTCTATGAGTCTCCAGATATATCCCATATCATGTTATGTCTAATATTTGGGACCAGAAGTCCGTATGCTGGACTTCCATGCACTAATGCCAAGTAATGGAGGCCACATGGAGTTGAAATTTGTAGAACTATTGGAATCTATAATTGCTATAGCAAAATGAACTCAACGAGTGACTTCGGTGGAAAACAAGGATGATGTTTATCTTAAGAGACTCGAGCTCGAGCATTTTTTAATCACACCAGTATATTCAAAAAGAAAATCATTCTTCATCAATGGTTACAGTTATTTGCAGTATATGGCACAAGGTGCAGATACAGAGGAAGAAGTATCTCCACTCCCCAAAAAAGAAAAGAAAGTTAACAATAATTTCAAGTTGAGTTAGAGGTTTTTCAAAAGGCCATCACCATCCTTGCAAACTCCTCATAGCTGACTAGTCCATCGCCGTCTAAATCGGCCTCTAGGATCATCTGTTCTGCTTCTTCCACAGTTAGTCTTTCTCCCAAATTCATCATCACTTGTCTCAACTGCAACACATAAATGGGAGTAAATCAGACATCAATTTCCTCAGATCAAAAACCTTGGAACAAACTAGTGGGAAGTGGGAACCTTGTTTTTACCTCGGTTGCTGATATGAATCCGTCTTGATCTCGGTCGAATACTTTGAAAGCTTCTTGTAGTTCATCGATCACATTTTCCTGTGAGATTAACGTACATGAATCATTCACCATGCATAACATTAAAAACAGGAATGCACTACACTTGCAAATAAAATGGTTGAAAATTACCTCCATTTTTCTAGCCATAATGTTTAAGAAATCATGGAAATCGATGGTCCCGCTTCCATCAACCTCACTGATCATGCCTTGAACTTCTTCTTTTGTAGGGTTTACATCTAAAGCCTGGATCACTTTTGCCAGTTCTTCCATGGTTATGAAGCCTGCATTACATCAACATAGATGTTGTAAGAAAAAGGGTAACAGGTAAACTTAATGTCTTTAGTCTTTACTGATTATTAAGACAGAAAATGATAGAAATACATACCATCTGAATCTTTATCAATCAAGTTAAAAGCTTCGCGAAACTCGGAAATTTGATCGTGTGTCAATGTATCTGCCATGCTGGTTTCTTCAGCTGGATTTATGGTAGCAAAAACTGATGAGAAGTGGTTTGAAATATGAACAAAAAGAATGGAATATGATGCCATGTCCATATGTCAGACCAGATATATATAGGGAGTTGGTAAAGGAATCATAAAGGCCAAAGAAATTGGAAATAGTCAAACGCGCTTGAGTCTTTTGGAATTCCATTCAAAGCATTAAATTTTCTAGAAAATTAATGGAGCCTTGAATCAAATCCCAGAAAATAAGGTTTTAAAATTTTCAATTAAAAATTCTTCGTCCTGGACTTGGCAATGCATTCCCTCTTAAAGTAGCCAGGCCCTGCCTTCATCTCAATTACTACAATTACTTTTAATTCCAGTGGATTAAAAAATGCGATCGAAAAGTGTTTTTTAATTGTTTCTTTTAAAATTACCTGCTTGATCTTGCTTTCATAACGTATTTTTAAATAGATAAAATACTTATTTTAGACATTGTATTTAAAAATAAGAATTGGTGATATAAATAATGAAAAGTTATTAATTTTGCTCAAAAATATTTTACAAAAAAATTAAAATCTAAAAATTTCAACTAAAAAAAACACTTTCAATCCAAGATAAAAAAATATTTTTAATCTGAAAAATTAAATGTCCTACATTACTTTTGATCCACGAATATATTTTTTCCTTCAAAAATACTTTTGAAAACCAATACGAAGAAAGTCTGAAAGTAGATATGATAATCTTTATATTCGTGTTATTTTTTATGTTATAATTATGTTTAACATGTTATATAATTATATAAAATTTGACTCCTTTCATTTACTTTTTCTAATTTATATTTAAAAAGCTTGAGAAGGAAAGGGATTCTAATAATTCTGGTCTGGTCAAAGACATTATTGAAACGTGAAGTATTTTCTGAGCATATGATTCAGATTTCACACGGATGCAAATCCCTTTGTTAACATATTTCCTTCCTTTCCAAGAATAGTGACTGTTGGAGGGAAAAAGTTGGTAGCCATGCAAACCATATTAAACATTTATTGAGCTTATTTCCCGGGGTATTTGGCTAGATATTTCAAACTTTGAAAAATTATTTGGCCAAATACCTCTTAAATCAATATTTGGAAAAAATACCTCTATTTAAGCCATGTAAGGTGAATTCGTGTTCTGCAAAATACGAATTCTGTGTAATAAAAATTTGAAAAAGTTCACTTTTTTTTTCTTACTTAGCCACTCAACACGGAACTCGCGTTCTGCAAAACGTGCGTTCTCTTTACGTGGCCCAAATAGGGTACTTTTTAAATATTGTTTTAGGGGAGGTATTTTTTCAAATAAATTTTCAGGGAAATTTGGCCAATTACGCCCTTATTCCCCCTCTTTTATTTATATAAAAAATAAATAAATTTGTTTTACTTCTTACCGTTTCAAACAAGAATACTTTTCTAGACGTTATACAACATATACTTTTGCTTATAATTTCTTTCTTTTTTCTTATTATTAAAGATTTTGATTCTCAGCTCCTTTAAAATAGGTTAAAAGGTAAATCCTAACATAGTGAATCGATTGAGAATATGGGGTTGGGAGGGTCACCCTGTAATGGACTATAATGGAACTCTACAATATTTAATTCAGATTAGCCGGTCAATGAATCGAATACCTGATAACTTAGATGACAAGAGTATTCTATTTAAGAAAATGCAGAAAGTCAGAAACTTCACAGAGCTAGAAGATGTCTTACATTACAGACGGTATACCTAAAGAAATACATGGAACTTAGAAGGGTAGCCACACAGCTCATGTCGCTGTTTAGATTGGCTGACCTTCCGGTATGATTTGATCCTTCAACCACATATAGATAGGGACCAATACGTAATACTTTGCCGCCATGGTACCAAGTAGAAAGCGCAAGAGAAATGTAAATGGGTTTACCGGCTTCGATACGTCCTCTGTCTTTGGCCCAAGCTGAAACGAACCACGAATGAAAAACAACAGAGTTCAGTAACATGATAAAATAGACCTCATGTCTTCAGGAAATGCAAAGGTTAATCACATACAAGAAAGATTTAAATGTTGACTGCTTTGGAATCAGTTGCATGGTCCATGGATTCATTTTCACCAGCAGTCAGCAACGAATGCCAAAATGATACAACATGAATTGATAGCGAAAAGAAATCAATTCGCTGGTTCTATAGCCCTGAAGAATAAGATTGCGATCTTTTCGTTCCCTAATTCAAGCGCCGACTAAAGTTTGTGGTATGAAAGTACAAGGATTTATTTTAAAAATTAGTTATCTAAGAGCTGCATTAATCATTCTTCTTCATAGTTCATAGTTGATATATATGGCCATTACTACCATGTTGGAACAATAATGCTAAGATCACTGTTATTGCTATTGCTAATAATTTCAACAATCCGGGAGAGAGAGAAAAAACCCAAGGCTGTTCCAATGAGTAAAATGATAGATTATGATTACGATTCCTTACACTGAAGGCTGACATAGTTATCTAACAAAATTTGAGGGAACTACGCACAATACCCTTAGCCTAGATATCGAATCCTTTGCTCATAATATTGGATGCATGAGATATACAACACATGCAGTGAGACCATGATCATATCAGAAAGTGATTACCTGCAAAGGAGAGTCCCCGGATGCGGGTTTAACACCGGTTACAGAGCACCCCATGATCAAACCGTGTCTGCGAACACCGCGATACCATTTAGGGCCAATCCTTTTGAGTTGGACATCCTTAAATCCAGCCTTTTCGAACCACTCAATGTACTCTTCCTCCTTTGGGAAAAGCATCCAAACATCTGCGAAGAAGCGTGACAACCAAAATGTAGGGTACACAGGACCAATTAGACAAGCTTTTCCTCCTTGTTTCAACACCCTGTATGCTTCCTTGATGCCCCGTTGTGGGTCTGGCCAGTACTCTATGCTGAAAATACATAACAATTAACAAAGGGCATCATCTCCTCCAAATCATCCATGCAAACTAGCCAGCAAATATACCAATACGCGTAGCAATTAACAAAGGGCATAATCCAACCACAAGAAACGAAAATTCTAAATCTAATTGTGAAGACAAATTCGGTTCATTTCAAGCAAACAAATAGTGTCCATAACACCAGAAGAGTCGGAAAAACATACCTTCCAGCAGACACGTATCTGTCTGCATAATCGGTAGGAAAGGGGAGATCTTCTGCATCACCTTCGATTATCTTGCACTCCTTCAGGGGCTCCTTCTGCTTAGCCTTGGCAAGCTGGTGCGGAGATTGGTCGAGAATTGTAACATTCTTAGCATCCACATGCTTAACAATACCCAAAGTAGTGAAACCGGTTCCACCACCAACATCCACAACAATCATGTTCCTGTCGTTGAGATCAGCTGGCTCAAGTGCATCATCTCTCATGTCTTCAGTCCAATGGCCAGGGTTTATCACATGGTCGTAAATAATTGAGAGGAACCTGTAGAACCAAAAGGCCTCTTTTTTGTGTTGTATGAATCTTGGTTGTGAAGATGGCCTTGATGCTGATAAGCTGCACTTTGGGGCCATCGTTTTTGCTTGCCTTGAGATTCTGGCACGAGAGATTAAACCCAGATTGGATAAGTGTTTCCCCTGAAAATCTGACCCTAAAAAATCAACCTTTTTTGGGGTTACCCCTCCGATGAGAGTGAAGCTTCCAGCTCCACTGAGCATGGAAGAAGCCATGGATTAAGCAAGCAAAAACTACCCAGAGATTGAAAAGCTGCAATCTTTATTTGAAAACTTTGAGCAAGATAAATACCCTTTAAGGTAAACGAGATTGGACCAAAGACGGTACCTTATTTGGGCTATAGCTGGTTTCACTATTTTAGTGTCTGGCTTTCTGCAACTTCGGTTGAGACTTCAGACTCGAGTTAAGGGGGAACGGACACCACAGCCACAGGAATTGGACTGGACTCCGTTCTCTAGCGGATTCCAAAACATTTTTTTCTCTAATTATTTTGCTTGTTTGTTATGTTTTTATGTCCGTGACTAGAAATTAATGGTTAAAACTTAAAACGTTAGAATATCACATTTTTTTCTTCTTCTAAATTTGATTATCATTTTTTAAAAATATTTTTATCAATTAAAATTTATAAAATATATATTTAAATATTTGATTGAATTTTTTTAAATATATATTTTTTATTTTTATCAATAATAAAATTTAAATAATAAAAAATCAAAGTTAAAAATACTAAAAATGTTACAATTTTAGTAGAACTAGGGAATTGAATGTTAATATCGTAGGACAGGTGTGAAGGCTATTTTTTCTGCACCTATCCTGTTTAGAATTTTCACGTTTATTTCAGTCCCATGCTACGTTGCGAATATAAGCTCCGTAACTCACAAAACTAAACTCTCCACACCCTATGACCCAAGCAAATCCTGAAATCTATTTAATCTTCTTTTTATTCGTTTCATGACCCATTCATAATTATATATATATTAGTTGAGAAAATATAAATCAAATTTATTAAGAAAAAATATGAAATATTCTAAATAACATACAACATTAGAAAAATAAAATTAAAAAACTAGAAAAATAGTATACCTATGATGAGGATTAAGGAGAAAAATACAAATTAAAAAAAAACTTAACAACAGCAGCAAGAAAGAAATCAATAAACCAAAATATTATATATATATATATTCATAAATATTCTAAAATAAGTCAATATTTGATCTGATGAATCTCAAATTTCATTATATATATAGGGTTAGGATCCACTTACACAGTGTACAATTCTTTAAGTTTTACACGTTTTTTGATCGTTGGATAGGGGAAATGGATGGCTGAGATTAACTCTTTACCTTTTTTCTCAAGTGATAATCTTCACATATTCTACTGTTTTCCTTCATCTGTTTCATTCATCCAACGATCTAGAAAACGTGAAAAACTTAAAGAGTTCTCCATTAAGCAACTGGATCCTATATATATATTGAACTTTTTTATTAATATCCCAAGACAATTAAATAAGAATTACCTTAAATTTGACTATGATTAAAATTGATATTATATTTTTAATAATATTTATAATAACATGTTATAAGGTCTGTTAGGGTATGTAGGGATGATGCGAGGCGGATGAGAATAGGACAGGTATGTAGGGACGTCCCTAAGTAGAACAAATGGAATAATTTATAAATCAGCATAAGACGGGTATATGTCTATCTGTCAATCATGGTCCGTAATTTCGTGTAGGGATGTAAAAACAGATAATCGAATGAGTTTCATGTCGGGTCATGTTAGGTCGAGTTAAATCGAATACATGTCATTTTAAGTTGATTTGATGTTTCGACTCGATTCAGGTCGAGTGCGGGTCAATTTCAGGTCGGTTCATTTCAGTTCGGGCTCATTTCATACCAGGTTCTTTTCAGGTCGGATTCATTTTAGGCCGGGTCCATTTCAGGTTGGGTCAAAACGGTTCGGGTCTGAAACAGTTAATTGACGGGTTAATTCGGGCTTTGGTAGACTTCAAGTCAGGTTCATTTTAGGTCGGTTTAATTTCATGTCGTGTTCATTTCAGGTCGGGTTAATTCGGGTTTCGAATTTGTATTAAGTTTGGTTTTAGTACAAATAGTCGATAGACTTTGAGTTGGATCATTTCGAGTGAATTATTTAACGTCTTTCACGAACATGAATCATATTAAATTTAAAATAAATAGGGGTTAATTTCGACTAAAAATTGAATTTTAGGTACTAGAATAAAAAATATTATTGGACTAAATTGCCAAAAATATAAATAAATACGAGCAATTTTGACTAAAAATTAAATTCTAGGAACTAGAATAAACAAGAATATTATTCGACTAAATTACCAAAAATAGGAATATATATGGGTCAATTTCGGTTAAAAATAAAGTTTTAAGGACTATCATCATATTAAAAATATTGGACTAAATTAAAAAAATTTAAAATAAATAGGGGTCAATTTCGATTAAAAATATCTAATTGATCTAAATTAAAACCTAGAAGCATAAATTACAGACCTAATTAAAATAACTCTAACATTAAATGCTGAATCTCAATTAAATTAACCTAAATTAGGACTCAATTGAATTAAACTAAAACCTAAAAATGAACATTAAGAGCTTAAATGAAAAACATCTAAAGTCGGAAGGGCTAAAAAAATAAACGCCCCTAACCTAAAAATCTGGGCTTGTTCTTTCCCTCCCACCCATTCATTTTAACTAAAAAACAAGAGAAAAAAACAATTGGTTAAAAATGGGGGAAATACATAATTTTAGAGGGGAATAAGCCGCCTATTTTTAGATTAGAGATTAATTACTTTTTAGGTCATGTCGCGTTTAAAATATTGCATTTTAGTACTAATATTCACTTTTATGTTTTAATTTAATTCAATTTAGTCACAAGTATCCCCACAGTTTGGACTTTGGATATAGCAATCCCCTCCCGCGGTGATATTTAGTCCTTAAAAATTTACTTTTATATGAAATTGACCCATATTTATTTCAAATTTTTGTAATTTAGTTTAATAATTTCAATATGCTGATGTTTTTGTTCATTTTAGTTCCTAAGATTTAATTTTTAGCCGAAATTGACCCCTATTTATTTCTATGGTAAAATTGTGAAATTGGTCACTAGACTCTCAAATTCCTCCACTTTCAAATTGTCAAATTGGTCCCTAAATTTGGTTTATGGCTTAGGGTTTAGGCTTTAGTGTTAATGGTTTAGGTTTTATGGTGTATTTTAGGATTATTGGTTTATGAGATTAATTTTTATGGTTTAAGGTTTATGGTTTAGGATTTAGTGTTTAATATTAATGGTTTAGGGTTTATTGTGTAGTTTAGGGTTATTGGTTTATGAGATTAATTTGTATGGTTTAAGGTTTAGGGTTTAGCTTAGTGTGTGAGATTATTTTCAAGTATTATATAGTCTACTATTAGGTCAAGCCGATACACCCCATGACGCAGCGGAAAAAATTATCCGGCGATCACCACCAGAGATCTATTTACGAGGAACGAATCGAGTAAAAAAGGGTGAAAAATTACCTGTTTAAAATTTGAAATTCTGAATTTGGAGAAAATAGATATTCAATCACAATTTCACAATGTCGATTCTTAAGCCGCAACGATAACGCTTCGACCTCTACGTAGTTCACCCAGTTGAAACGAGCATACGAAACTCTCTAAACTATTTAGAAGGGAACGAGCATATAAAAACACTCTAAACTATTTAGAAAGTTTTTTCCAAAAAACATTAATTATTGCTAGATCTCTCATGCCTTTATATAGCCTTTGAAATCCTAATTTAACTCATATTAGGATTTCAATATTTATTAATATATATAATCATAATTTAACTTTAATTAGAATTTCAATATATATATATATTAAATATATATAATCCTAATTCAACTTAATAAGGATTTCGAAAAATATATATATATTAAATATATATAATCCCAATTCAACTTTAATTAGGATTTCAATATATATAATCCCAATTTAACTTAATTAGGATTTCAATATATATTAATATATATAATCCCAATTCAACTTTAATTAGGATTTCAATATATATATTCATTTAAATCGAATTATATTATTTATTTATTAAAAGATTCATAATTACAATAATTATTTTCTTTTAATATTTATCTAATAGTTATATTATATATATATCAAATATATATATTAATTTAACTAAATTCGTGTACAACAAATTTGTACATATATAATTCGTTTAATATATGCTCATTTCAACCGTGAGTGTGACCATGTAGGTTCATGTAACGTTAGTAGTAAATATTAGAACATTTCTAATATTACAAACAATGAGTGACATCTAGTAATATGTCATTGTCACCTAAATTACAAGAAATCATGATTCGACATAACATTTTCGTGATTAACTCTTTTTCATGTATTACATCCTTTTGTCCTTTATATCTAGATTGGACACAAATCATGGAACAATCACACTTATATATTTCATCTAATATTTCTTGATATCTTGAGTATACTATTATAACGAATAACTATGATATCTCATATCAACTTATTCGAGTATGGCCATGCATTTCTAGTCTCACTCAATCAAATGGCCTATCTTGATCAACCATATTCCATTACATAGAATGTGACACATCCAATATCAATCTTTATAGTATGGTCAGTTACGACACACGTTTGACCTTATCAAAATATGTCACTCACGATGTTAAAATAATGATGATCTCAAGTATAAGGATCATACATGCAGTTATCACTATGAACAATGTTGTGACTCACATAATAATCCAAGAAACATGTCCATAGCGGGTCAGTCTAGTATGCTTTTCTCTAACACATACTTATGTATTGATTTTGACATCTCCATGTCAATGACAACACTTTGTCATCAATCAACTACATATTAGTCTTAATGCATTATTGTTGCCCATGCCCACAATAATACTCGACTAAGGATATTTAAGAATAACCATGTTATTCTAAGGAATTTTTTTTATAATCCAGTTTATTTATGCACGCAGAATTGTAACTAAAATAATAATGACAATGCATTTTTATAAATAAACAAGGTAAAAACAAATGTCATTTATAATCATCTTATGATTGGTCTTTGTGCATACTCTAACAATCTCCCACTGGCACTAAGACCAATCACTCATGTATGTAATACCAAGTGACTTAGTGTGACGATCATGCTTCTTCTACGTTAGAGGCTTTGTTAGTGGATCGACAATGTTATCATCTGTTGGTACTCTACATGTTTTCACATCTCCTCTATCTATAATTTCTCGAATGAGATGGTAATGCCTAAGTATGTGTTTGGATCGTTGGTGAGATTTGGGTTCTTTTGCTTGTGTGATGGCTCAGTTGTTATCACAACGTAGATTTATAGCATTCAATATACTCGACACAATCCCTAGTTCATATATGAACTTCTTGATCCAAACACATTCTTTTACAACATCGACAATGTTATCATCTATTGGTACTCTACATATTTTCACATCTCCTCTATCTATAATTTCTCAAATGAGATGGTAATACCTAAGTATGTGTTTGGGTTGTTGGTGAGATTTGGGTTCTTTTGCTTGTGCGGTGGATCAGTTGTTATCACAACGTAGATTTATAGCATTCAATATGCTCGGCACAACCCTTAGTTCATATATAAACTTCTTGATCCAAACACCTTCTTTTACAGTATCGCATGCTGCAATATACTCGGCTTCTGTTGTAGAAACAACTATTGTATCTTGCTTTGAACCTTTTGTTAACCTTGCATAAGGTATACATTTCATGCCCTTTTACTTAGTTATTGTGTGGATTCAAGCCAATTTCATCTCATTTTATTGCATTTAGTTCATGTTTATGCATTGGGTGTTGTTTGTTGGTTATTTCTATTTATTTATGAATTGGTGTTGCTCGAGAGAGGTTTGTTTTAGTGTGGTGATGTGCAGGAAAGTTGAGGAGCATTGCAGGAGAGAAGGGAAAAATGCCATACATTTTGGACGACATTTTTGGGCACACTAAAGGACAAAAGAACTAAGATATTATGCAGTCTCCACACATGATGCCACCAACCAGCTGTGCCCCAATATGTAAAGGGAATATTCCCTAGGAATTAATGGCACAAAACCCTACGAGCCCTCACTATATAAAGAAAAGGACACACACATTAAAGATAGAGCTAAAAAGGTGTTTGGTAAGCTAAAAAGAGGAAAAAAATCAATCGTTTTCCTTCATCTTCTTCGCCGTAGTGTCCTCCATTGTTGAAGCTCCAAGGGGCGATCTGTCTGTCCTTTGAGAGAAGCATGGAGCTTAGAGTGGTTCACGACAATTCAAGGCGGCTTGGGAGTTTTCATTTCTCTTGTTGCTTTTGTTGTTTTATTTCTTTATTTTGATGGGTTGTTTAAAACGAATAATGATGGATTATATTTTTCCCAGGCATGAACTAAATTTAAGTAGCTATGGCTTGTTTTGGATGTTTATACTTTAAGTTTTTAATGGATTTTTGGTTTGCTTTTTAGTTCCTACATGCTCTGTTCATTGTTTACTTGCCTTAAGCTTGTAAGAGCTTTCGAGAGTTAGCCCTTGCTTAGGTGTTTGATAGCTTAATGGTTGAGAGAGTTAGACTTAGATCTATGTGGACAATGGGGTTTGATGCTGAGAGGCACAATTCTAACTCACCATAGAGATAAGGATAGAGTTTCAACGACTATAAAGAGTAGAACTTCAATGATAGTGGCTTGCTAGGGTTCACGCTGAGAGGTATTGCCATAACATTCTAACTGTCAGGTTTCTTGCTAGAGATAGTTTAGAAGCATCTTAGTAAAACTCTGTCGAGCATGTTATGAGCTAGTTAGTGCTAAACATTCTTGCGGCTTAGGCATAAGAGTCATTGACAAGTCCAGCCTGTCATCCTAATTGAGAGTTTAACACACGTGAGATGACGTTTTTAACTACGATCCAGTGACCTTCACTGAAGCTTAGCTCTTCCTCACCTCTATAAATAAGGAATGTATCCTTAGTTCTTATTAAGTACTTAAGGATACTTAAGGATGCTTTTAACTACGATCTAGTGACATTCACTGGGATCTACCTGGTACCGACTTGTCATACTTAAAACGTATGATACATTTGGATGATTGTATAGCATGGCATATATGATAGATCTGATTGTTGAAGCATATGTAATCTTACTCATGCATTCTTTTTCTTGAGGTGTTGAATGTCACATTTCCTTCGAGAGTGAAATTTTATGTCTCATAGGTAAAAACCCTTTTTTGGATTCTTCCATACTGAATCTTTTCAGTACTTTATCTATGTATTTTGACTCAGTCCTAGAAGTCGTCTCGATCTATCTCTATAGATCTTGACTCCTAATATGTATGTTGCCTCGCCCAAATTTTTCATGGAAAAACATTTTCCTAACCAAGTTTTATGAGATTCAAAGCTAGGTATGCCATTTCCTATTATCAGTATGTCATCCACATACAATACCAAGAATATGACAGTGCTCCCACTATTTTTTCTTGAAAACACATGGCTTATCTTCATTTTTTATAAAACCAAACTCTTTGATTGCATCATAAAATGAAGATTCTAACTTCGAAAAACTTGCTTCAATCCATAAATGGACATTTGTAGCTTGCATATTTTTTCTACATCTTTTGGATCAACAAAACCTTCAAGTTGTGTCACGTACACATCCTCATCTAGTTTTCCATTAAGGAAAGTGGTTTTAACATCCATTTGTCATATCTTATAATCATAAAATACAGCTATTGCAAGTAAGATCCGAATAGATTTAAACATAACAACATGAGAAAAAGGTTTCGTCATATTCTATGCCATGAATTTAATGAAAACCTTTAGCGACTAATCGGCCTTTGTATGTTTGTACATTACCATTCATGTTGGTTTTCTTTTTGAAAACTCACTTACACCCTATGGGCTTAACCCCTTCATGTGGGTCAACCAAAGTCCTAACTTAGTTTTATGACATGGAATTTATCTCGAAATTTATGGCCTCTAGCCATTTCTCAGAGTTTGGGCTCGTCACCATTTCTTGATAAATCCTAAGCTCATCTTGATCCATGAAGAGAACATCACCATACAATGTAACAAGAAATCCATATTTCTTAGGCGCGTTATGTTCTCTCAAAGATCTTCGCGGTGGTTATATTTCCAAAATAGTTGAATGTTCCTCAACAACTTGTGAAACTTGTTGTTGTTCAATCTCTGGTTCAATGATCTGTGGTTGATCTCAAATTCCATTGAGTTCAATATTTCTCCCACTTCCTTTTCTAAAACAAATTCTCTTTCTAGGAAGACTCGTGTTCGAGTAATAAACACTTTATTCTCTATAGGATTGAAGAAATAATATCCTTTATTTTCTTTAGGATAACCTACAAAATTACATTTATGAGATTTAGGTTCGAGCTTTGTAGACATCTGATGTTTAATTTTCATAAAAGACATACTAGGACGTTTCCCGGTCCATATCTCATATGATGTCTTTTGAACTGATTTAGATGAAACACGATTTAGTCTAAAAGTAGTTCTTTCTAGCGCATGTCCCCAAAAAGAAACTGGAAGATCAATGTGACTCATCATTGATCGAACTATGTCTAATAGTGTTCGATTTCTTCTTTTCGGAAACTCTATTCCATTGTGGAGTACCAAGAGGTTTGAGACAATCCCACATTCCTTGAGAAGGTAACCAAACTCTAAGCTTAAGTATTCTCTTCCTTGATCTGACCGAAGAACCTTAGTGCTTTTTCTTAGTTGGTTTTGTACTTTATTTTTAAATTCTTTGAACTTTTCAAGAGTTTCAGATTTATGATGCATTAGGTAAATGTACTCATATCTACTGAAGCCATCTATAAAAGTAATAAAGTATTGAAACCCTCTTCTGGCATGTGTATTCATTGGTCCACATACATCACTATGTATTAATCCCAATAAATCATTTTCTTGCTCACTTTTACCATTAAAAGGAGCTTTGGTCATCTTTCCCAATAAGCAAGGGTCGCATACATCAAGTTGTTCGAAACAAATGAATCCAAAATCCATTTTTATGAAGTTTTGAAATGTGTTTTTCACTTATGTGACCTAAGTGATAATTCCAAAGATGAGTTTGATTAGATTCATTTATTTTTGATCTTTTCGTATTTATGTTGTAAATGGAATTCTCTTGATCCAAAATATAGAGACCATTTATTAATTGTGTCATACCATAGAAAAAATTATCGAGATAAAAGAACAACAATTATTCTTAATAATTATCTCAAAACCAATCTTGTCTAAACAAGAAATCGAAATGATGTTTTTAGTAAAACTATACATAAAAAAAACAATCATCTAAACATAAATTAAGTCCACTAGGCAACGATAAAGCTTATGCTCCTATAGCTAATGCAGCAACTCTTGCTCCATTATCAACTCGTAGGTCCACCTCTCATTTTCTCAGATTTCTACTCTTTTGTATTCCTTATACAAATGTACAAATATGAGAAACACAACTGTTATCCAATACCGAAGAAGTAGGTGTTGACTGTTGATAAATTAATATCAATAACATAAATATTTGAGGCGGACGCTCCACTTTCATTTTCCTTCTTGACATTTTCAAGATAAATGGGGCAATTCCTTTTATAATGACATGTCTTATTACAGTAGAATTATTTTCCTTCCAGTGAGCAGTTAAGGTAGTTTATGCTGTTTAACTTGTCCTTTTCAAGGACCGATCGCAATGATAACAAATTTGTATTTGTCATAATAAGTCTAAAACAACAAAATATAAATTTTAAGTACGTTTACCATGTTTGCTTATAAAAGGACTTTATACTCTCGCTATTTTTATTAAAATTAATAAGCCTCAAATACTAATGTTGAAAATACTTTCTGTAAAGTTTTTTTAGTGGGCAGGGATTCAAATTTCACATTCTCTTAAGTCAGCTTTGGATTTTCTCTTAAGATTATGGTCTATCTAGGTAAACAACACTTGCTAATTACATCTCATGTAACTCTTTCATTTGGTGAACAACTCTTGTTCATAATTATCTTATGATTATTCAAATAACTAACATTTACGTTTCTAATCCTATTAGAGTAACCTAGTTAAGCCTTTAATTAATGTTACAACCAACGAATATCACTTGCTTATTCTTCGCGTTTGGCCAAGATAGATACAAGTACTTCGCTTTAGCAGAACCTACATTGTATCGATCTAGACTTTAACGAGGGTTAACATTGGGAACTAATAAAAGACTTAATATTTTATTGAGGGGTTTTGTGAATATTATCTCACCATTTAACATTTGATCTTATCAATTAACTAGCATGCATTTCATACATTCATTTTATCACATACATGAAAAACACTAAATATGAATGCAATAGTTATAGCCCATATCCTAAGGTGGCCCGTCCCAGGCCAATGGGAGAACCAAAATATTCTAAGGATAAAAATATTTCTCAAGCATCTTTCTGTCGGCCCACACTTCTATTCCTCTGGTCCATGCTTCTTTGTATAGATTACAATTTCAGAAACTCATTTTACGTACGAGGGAGTAAGATGAGAAGAGAATTACAATAGAAGTAGAGAAAGGCACGACACGCATGCCGTATTTATAAAACCTTATAAATAAAACTAAATGAGCTATTGGGCTATAACCATGCATTCCAAACACCATGCATATCAAACATAATAACAACACGGTTTGTTATTGAGGTCTTACCAGATTGTTCCTACATAGGGGTCAAGCCCCTTGTGGGGTTTCGGCGGCCCTGCAACCGTCGGCGGGGTTGCTGCTGCCCGGTAAGCGACGAGAAATTTTTTAAAGATTATCATCTTAATTTCTATGTAAAAACCTTACGATTTGATAACTTTTATCAACATTATCGTGTTTTTCAAGATTTTAAAATCCATGAGGTTTTTACTAAAGCAACTCTTGTTACTTTCCTGCACGAAATCTATAGACTAACCATTAGTCTAATAGTTAACTATAACCTGCGTATGTTAACACTTAACATCTAAAACCATAAAATTCCATATTGAATATGTTAACAATTAACATATAATATTTCAAACCATATCGACAAAGATCCTGATGATTAACTCTTAATCATCGATCTTAGGAACATCTTTTAACTAGATTAACAAATTAACCATGATTGAATAGATTTGCTCGTATGAATATCATATATTCGCTAACTAAATCGAAAAATAACATGTATCTCATACAATTACATCACCCAAGTAATTAAAACCTGAATTCGTATCGTACAAGTGGTTCTGATACCACTGTTGGGTCACGCCGATACACCCTATGTCGCAGCGGAAAAAATTATCCGGCGATCACCACCATAGATCCATGTACGAGAAACGAATTAGGGTGAAAATAGTGAAGAATTACCTGTTTAAAATCTGAAATTCTGAATTTGGAGAAGATAGATATTCATTCACGATTCTACGATGTTGATTCTTAAGCCGCAACGATAACTCTTCGACCTCTACGTAGTTCATCCAGTTGAAACGAGCATATAAAACTCTCTAAACTATTTAGAAGAGAATGAGCATATAAAAACTCTCTAAACTATTTAGAAGGTTTTTCCCAAAAAACATTGATGATTACTAGATCTCTCACGCCTTTATATAGCCTTTGAAATTCTAATTCAACTCATATTAGAATTTCAATATATATTAATATATATAATACTAATTTAACTTTAATTAGAATTTCAATATATATATATATATTAAATATATATAATCCCAATTCAACTTAA
This sequence comes from Hibiscus mutabilis, assembly GCA_019671005.1. NCBI lineage: Eukaryota > Viridiplantae > Streptophyta > Magnoliopsida > Malvales > Malvaceae > Hibiscus > Hibiscus mutabilis. The sequence continues at coordinate 6,583,836 of CM033718.1, read as the reverse complement.
TTAGGATTTTAATATATATTAAATATATATAATCCCAATTTAACTTAATTAGAATTCCAATATATATTAATATATATAATCCCAATTCAACTTTAATTAGGATTTCAATATATATTAATTTAAATCAAATTATATTATTTATATTAAAAGAGTCATAATTATTTTCTTTTAATATTTATTCAATAGTTAAATTATATATATATATATATATATCAAATATATATTAATTTAACTAAATTCGTGTTCAACAAATTTTACATATATAATTTGTTTAATATATGCTTATTTCAACCGTGGGTGTGATCTTGTAAGTTTATGTAACGTTAGTAGTAAATATCATAACATTTCTAATATTACAAACAATGAGGGACATCTAGCAATTTGTCATTGTCACCTAAGTTACAAGAAATCATGATTCGACATAACCTTTTCATGATTAACTCTTTTTCATGTATTACATCATTTTGTCCTTTATATCTAGATTAGACACAAGTCATGGAACAGCTACACTTGTATAGTCCATATAATATTTCTTGATATCTTGAGTAAACTATTATAAACGAATAACTATGATATCTCATATCAACTTATTCGAGCATGGCCATGCATTTCTAATCTCACTCAATCAAGTGGCCTATGATATTACTCATATTATATAGGAGGGACAAATCCTATCTTGATCAACCATATTCCACTAAATAGATTGTGACATATCCAATATCAGTCTTTATAATGTGGTCAGTTACAACACACGTTTGACCGTATCAAAATATGCCACTAACGATGTTGAAATAATAATGATCTCAAGTCTAAGGATCATACATGTAGTTATCACTATGAACAATGTTGTGACTGTCACATAATAATCCAAGAAACATGCTCATATTATATAGGAGTGACAAATCCTATCTTGATCAACCATATTCCACTACATAGATTGTGACATATCTAATATCAGTCTTTATAGTGTGGTCAGTTACAACACACGTTTGACCGTATCAAAATATGCCACTCACGATGTTGAAATAATAATGATCTCAAGTCTAAGGATCATACATGTAGTTATCACTATGAACAATGTTGTGACTGTCACATAATAATCCAAGAAACATGCTCATAGCGGGTCAGTCCAGTATGTCTTTCTCTAACACATACTTATGTATTGATTTTGACATCTCCATGTTAATGGCAGCACTTTGTCATCAATCAACTACATATTAGTCTTAATGCATTATTGTTGTCCATGCCCACAAGAATACTCGACTAAGGATATTTAAGAATAACCATGTTATTCTAAGGATTTTATTATAATCCAATTTATTTATGCACGCAGAATTGTAACTGAAAATAATAATGACAATGCCTTTTTATGAATAAACAAGGTAAAAACAAATGTATATGCTTCTATGTTCTATAGTCTATATTAATTTATAAGTACAGTCTATAGTATATCATACGCGGTGATATTATTATTAATTTATAAGTACAGTCTATAGTATATGCTTCTATGTTCTATAGTCTATATTGATATGTTGAACGTGAATACGTCTCATACGTGTTATGCACCTTTTAGGGGTTATAGCCTATAGGTTTATGTGATTAGTTTAGTGATTAGGGATGAAATTTAGGGTTTAGGAGTTTAGTGTTCAATTAATTCCCTACAAATTTTTATTTAACCAAAATTAATATTTATTTGTTTTTTAAATTGTGTAATTTAGTCCAATATTTTTAATATGATAATATTTTTGCTCATTTAAGTTCCTAAACCCCTAAATTTTACAAACACTGATAATTAAAGTGCAAGCTTATTCCCCTAAACCCCAAACCTCAACCCCTAAATCTTACAAACACTAATAATTAAAGTGCAAGCCTATTCCCCTAATCCCTAAACTAATCCCATAACCCCAAGCACTCAACTTGAAACCTATGACCCCTACACCTCAAATCTCAACCCCTAAATCTTACAAACAATAATAATTAAAGTGCAAGCCTAATCCCCAAACCCCAAAACTAATTTCATAACCCAAATCATGAATTTTATTTTTAATTTTAATTAAATACATTATAATTAAAACCACAATAATTTGAATATTAAATTAGTTTAAGAAGTGCTTTAGGAGTGTAATTTGGTTAAAAGAAAACATAAATATGATTTTTTGTTTCTTTCCTTCCTTTTTTGATGTTTTTATTCAAGATGAGTTTATTTGGTTGTTTAGAACAGAGACAAATATAGTTTACATGTGTCAACATTTTAAATCAGGGATGGACCTAGAATTTTAAAGTTCGCCCCCTAACATAAGTTCTGCGGCCGCCCCTGGTTTAAATTAATTATATATGTGTATATATATTTATTCTTATATATAATTTAATAAATTAATAATCAATAATTAAATTATTTAACCAAAAAAATTTAAATAAAAATTAGTAATTAATAATTTAAATGGTGAAAAATTAGTTTCTCACATTATAATATAATAAATTCATAATTTCTCAAATACTTAATTTTTCTCTTGAAAATCGTCAAATCATATACTTGCTCAATTACATGTCAGGTAAATATCAAGCTATGTCAATACCAGTTTAGGTCAATTAACAGATCAGGTAAAATCAGATCTCGGTCATTTCAATCGGATTATATCGGTTATTTGTCAGGTTAGTCTCGGGTTCGGGTGTGTATGGGTCGGGTGCAGGTCAGGTTCCGTTATCATAGTAACATGTTCAATTCGGATTCAGGTCGTTTTCGGCCGGGTTCAATTACTACAATATCAAATCCAACTCGGTTTCCAGTCATCACTTTCTCAGATCAAAACAAATTCTGACTCGAAAAAGTTTCAATTAAGTTTTTGGATTGGGCCAGTTTTTTACATCCCTAACTTCGTGGACTCGTACTCTCCTTATCCAATACGTATTTCCTTGTTTTTGTTTCATTTGCCCAAAAGTCGAATACTTTTCTTCTGGGCTAAAAATTCAGTAAAATAATAAAAAAATCAATCAAATTATTAATTTAAAACATCATCCAATTAAAATTATAAATGATAATTAATTAAAATTTTAAAATATTTTTCATTGAAATTACTAACAGTCCGTTAAGTAATAATATAGACGATGACACAATTTATAACAAAAAAATTGATGCCAGTCCAATGAAAGCTTGTAATTCAAAGGTTTTAATTAGTTTTTATTTTTTTGTTGCTCTTTCGATTTTGAGAGTTTTACCTTAATTAATCTGAATCGGCTCGAGCCGCACACATAATTTTGATGGGTGAATCTTTAATTGAGCACTTTTTCATACACAACGCCTTAAATTTAAGACATGCTTAAACGATACAAAATTATTTATCACTTAGATCAATCTCGTTAGCTAATTAGTTGTTTTTTATGAGAGACTTAACTGTTTTTTTTTAACGATTTTGCAGGGTTATTTATCTGTCGATAGTATGATTAACAATAAATGCAATTTTAAGCCCTTACTTAATCACAACCTTTTTATATAAAAGCCCGTTTGATCTAAGGATCAAATAAAAATGTATTTGATTTTTAGTACAATTACAGGCTACAGGAGTGTTCTTATATTTAAGCCTATATTTTAACATTGAATACTTTATGCTTAAATGTTAAATGTAATTTTTTATATTTAATAATCTTTATCATTAATATTTAAAAATTAAATTTTGTAGAGATCTACTGATCGGTCGAGTGACTAAGAATATTTATATTGTCATATTTTGTATGGACTTGAATTTTGACATTTATCTTGGGAATGCAAATATCTCTCTATTTAATAAAAAAATAAATTTTATAAGTTTATTGTTTGAGCCTTTTGATCTAGAGTTTTTGGAGGAGATGATAAATATCTAATGAAGATTCTTAGTTGTTGCTAATATGCAGGATAAACCATACAGATTTGTCGGTAGTCTCATATGATATTAAAAATCAGTCGATCTTTTTTCAGACAATTATTTAAAGCTGTTTAAAATATTTTTTGACTCTAAACGAAAACATAAAAAATTGATCCATATAAAACAAAAGCATGTTCCATTAATTTGAAGAATTAATTTAATATTTTATTATTAAATTATTATTTTTATTATTTATTAAAAAAAACACATCAAATACAATTAAAAAAACTGAAGAACAACATTAATTTACAAAATTATCAATTAAAAATTATTAAAACTATGAAAATAAAAGATAGAACCCAAAAACTCACATTGCTACTCGTCCAACATTTATTGACATGCACTATGTTAAATAAGTAAAATTACGAACATAACAAGTTGGAATATACAACGAAACATATGTTTTCGATACTAAAAAATCTAGTAAAACATGTAATCTGTGATTGAATTAAAAATTATCATTCTAATTATTCTTTAATTTTTTTTTGTATTAATAAAAGGTAATTATTTAATGTTTTTTTCTCACAAACCAACTTCTAAAGCTGCCACAAATTATTAAGTTCAAATTCAATTGATAAGTATTTTAACGGATACAAATTAAATAAATTATATGCATTTTTGTCTAAAGTTTCCAATAATATTTTTGTTAGCAATTTGTAAAAGTAGAAGAACTTCCAAATTTGGGGCTTTGAAGACAAAAAAAGTCAAGGGCCATGGACCAATTGATTAATTTTAAGCCAGGAAGTAGTCCAATCCAAGTCTTAATTACTTTTCTGGTGCTCATATTTATTCAAATGTTAAAAAATTAAAATTAGAATTTAAGATTAAAGCTTATTGTTAGGGTTTAAAGTATTAAATGTAAGGCGAACTCTTTAGTTAGAAAATAAAGTTTAAGATTTATGATTTAAAATTTAGAGTTGAGATTTAAGGCACGAAAAAAAAAAAGAAAGGCAGAGGATTTTTGTTCTAATTTCATTATCATATCTGTCAAGAATCACTGGATTTTGTGCAGCTCAGCTCAACACTGTTCATTTCAATTTTAAAGAATCCAATTTCCCAATCTGTTTTTTTCTTTCTTTCGTTTTAGTTGTTGTCTGTCTCGTCCTCAACACCATCTCAAATTCACAATGATTCATTGAAAGCAGAAAATATAAAATGTATTCTTTTGAACACACAAACAATGTCTGAATGGTTTCTTTTTTCATACAAAGAACTCTTCGACAATATCAATTTGCATCTGGAAAATCCATTTCCACACTGGCTTTTAGGATTCACCGCCATATCATGTAAAACAAAAAGGAATACACCTCATATCTTAACTTCTCTTACCAACACTTTTATGATTCTCGTTGTTTTAATCACTCTCAAATTGCCGCATTTAACCTTAAAACAAAACTACCTGCCAATGGACAAGACGGTCGTTTATGTATTTTTGCAACTGCAACGGCATAGACAACAAATTAACAAAGACAGACGACACATTCTAGACGTGTTGCAATGATTTTTGAACCCTTTTTGCATATGGAATTGGCTCTATATAAGATCTTTTCTTGATGTTCCTTTTCATCCAAAGCATAGATTCATATTGTCATACCAGGTCCAACCACAATGTCATTTCCGTCCAACTTGAACCCTGATGAGGCTAGCCCACCTTGGTTGAACAAAGGTGACAATTCTTGGCAGCTTACTGCAGCTACCCTGGTGGGTCTCCAAAGTGTCCCGGGTCTCGTAATCCTTTACGGTAGCATAGTGAAAAAGAAATGGGCTGTCAACTCAGCCTTCATGGCACTTTACGCCTTTGCCGCGGTTCTCGTGTGTTGGGTCGGGTGGGGGTACCGGATGGCTTTTGGGGACAAGTTCATTCATTTCCTTGGAGTCCCTAACGTTTCCTTGGACGCTCATTACCTGATCGAGCAGACTTTTCTCGGATATCTTCCGAATGCAACCATGATCTATTTCCAATTTGTCTTTGCAGCTATCACTCTGATTCTGATAGCAGGGGCATTGCTTGGAAGGATGAATTTCCTTGCATGGATGTTGTTTGTTCCACTTTGGTTGACATTTTCCTACACGATTGGTGCCTACAGTATATGGTGCCCTCAAGGGTGGCTTGCGAAGAAAGGCATCATCGATTACTCCGGAGGTTATGTTATCCATTTATCGTCTGGTGTAGCTGGTTTCACCGCAGCTTACTGGGTAATCAGTAATCACTATACTATATAATTGTTTGATGTTTTTGTTTCTTTTCATTTTTAGTGTAATTGAGTCGAATTTTGTATGTACCGGTGAAGGTTGGGCCGAGGACCACCAAGGACAGGGAGAGGTTCCCACCAAACAATATCTTGTTGATGCTTGCAGGGGCTGGACTACTTTGGATGGGATGGACTGGTTTCAACGGTGGTGATCCCTATACCGTTAGTACTGATGCATCGTTAGCCGTCCTTAACACCCACGTGTGCACTGCTACAAGCTTATTGACATGGCTCATGCTCGACATTATTTTCTTTGGGAAGCCCTCTGTGATCGGAGCTACTCAGGGAATGATCACTGGCTTAGTTTGCATCACCCCTGCAGCCGGTAATATTATTCATGATATCACCTATAGTTGATTTTATACATCGATAATAACCAAGGAATTTTGTCGTCTTTCTTTGGTTAGGAGTTGTGCAAGGTTGGGCAGCAATATTGATGGGGACGATGTCCGGTAGTATCCCATGGTACACCATGATGGTCCTACACAAGAAGATAGGGTTCCTCAAGCATGTCGATGACACCATGGCGGTGTTCCACACACACGCTGTGGCAGGCAGCCTAGGAGGCATCCTGACCGGCCTGTTTGCGGTGCCTAAGCTCAACCGACTTTTCTACTTGGTAACGGATTGGCAGCACTACATTGGCCTTCTCTACGGGCTACATACAGGTCGTACCGCAGCCGGATTCACGCAGTTCGGTGTTCAATTGCTAGGAATCGCATTTGTAATTTGCCTCAACGTGTTCACGACTAGTGTGATATGTAATGTAATCAAGCTTATAGTTCCACTGAGATTAGCCGAGGATGAATTGCAAACCGGGGATGATGCAATCCATGGAGAGGAAGCTTATGCACTGTGGGGCGACGGGGAGAAGTATGAATCTAGGCTGAATTCCACTTATGAAGAATTCCCGCCGCCGACCAAAGGTGGTGAAGTTCAAATGGTCTGATCCAATGGATTTGGCATCCCCAAAGATTTGTCTGAATGTTTTTGTTTACTCTAATGTTTCTTTGTCGTTTTCCATTTCCAAATGATTGGAATGAAAGTGACATGGATCAATGTAGTCATCGATGAAAATAAGAGCCCTATCAATATTTTCACTCTCGTATTTCTTGTTGAATACAATAATAAAATTTTGGTTCTATTTCAACTTTGCATTTGCCATTCAGCTTTTTGTTTGGATTAAGCGCTTACTTTCAATTTATGAATTTAAATATTTAAAGATTGTTTTTTGTCCTTATAATCAAGTAATGTTCTAATAAATATTAAAAACTATGTTACCTAGTGCAAACATACTCGACAGACTATTACCAGCGATTGTGTGTCGATCACTTATAGCTCGCGAATATACTCAACGGACGATCATCAGTTACTACGTCTCGATCACTCACAGCTCGCGAGCATACTTAACGAAAGATCACCAGCGACTACGTGTTGATCACTCACGGCTTACGAGCATACCAGTGAATGATCACCAATAACCACGTGTTGGTACAGTTCTCTCATATGATGACAATGTCGATCTAAAACATTACTTCTTTTGACGTCTAATCGTAATGTCACGACAATTTTTTTATTAACATCTGTCCAAACCACATAAATGGTCATGTAATATAGAAAAACGACATGATCACTCGGCTGTATCAAAATATCAGACGAAAAGTGTACCAAAACAATTTCTGATCATCATACCCACCGTCCCATTACTATTTATAGTCATTGTTCACTTTACAAATCAACATATTATAAATTTAAAAATTGATTAAAAATGTGGGAAATATTTACAAGGAAATAACAGAAGGCATCTATTATTTCTCGGCTGGCCGCTTATCACAATTTCCCGACGTGTTCGTACAATAAATTGCAATTATCAAGCATACTTCCATGTTTGGGATATTTTTATTAAATACAAACTAAATGGTAGAATTAGGGCCAAGAAAAAGGAGGAAAAAGGTCGTCTGTTTTTTACAAATATTATTGGGTGAAGTACACAAATGATCACTAAACTATTTCTAAAAATATAAAATGATCATCAAACTTTTAAATATTACAGAATGGGCATTAAATTTTAGTTTTTATTATAAAATGATCATTGAACCGTTAATTGTTATTAATTTGGTGATGTAACAGTTATAAAAAGTTAAATAATAGAACATTTAATCCTCTATATTGACACATTTAATCATTTTATTCTTAATTTAACCCCCATTATTGATGTCTAAATTGATTGAATGTGTAAATATTGAGAATTAAATATGTTATTATATGAATTTTCGTAACTGTCACGTCTCTCAGTTAAAGACAGTTATGGCCCAGTGACCATTTTATAATAAACACTAAAGTTTAATGACCAATATACAAGTTTTGGAAGTTTGGTGACCATTATGTATTTTGAGGGATAGTTGAGTAACCATTTGTGTACTTTACCCAATATTATTTTATTACCAATTTTTATTTGTTTTTTTTTAGGAAATCAGCAAAAGCAGAACAGCTTTCGAAGACAACAGTAAGGAAGAAAAGTCGTTTGTTTCCGTTTTCGGGGCTATTACAGAGGTAAGGGGGGGAAAGGGGAAATGATTAAAAGATCAAAGCTTTATAAAGACTTACAGATCTGCAGGTTTAAATGAGTTGGTTGCCCTTTTGCTTTAGTGCAGTTGAAAATTCGAAATAAATATTCCGCCATCGCTTTGGAATGAGCAAGCGGCATTGAATTTGAATCTTTCAAAGCTCAGGCGGCAGGTGAGTAACAATGGACTCAGAAACCGCGTCGTGGGCGGATGAACATAAACCGTCTGGTTCTGCATCTGATACCAGAGGCAACCATCGGATTCTAGCTGAACTTAAGCGTGTCGAACAAGAATCCAGGTTTCTCGAGGTTAGGCTTTTGCTTTTTCAATTTTTATCTTTTTCCAGTTATTTTCTGGTTTCCTAATGGGAGGAAAACAGTTCATGGTAGAGTCAAAATCCAAATAAACTATTCGCAATGCTACTGCAATCCTAATGTAGTGCCCATTTGAGTTTGGGTTTGCAATCTAAAGCCACACCCTAGAAACTAGCTTCTAAGATGGAAGTGTTCAGCTCCATATGAACCTTTAAGTACTTTCATTGTGGAATCCAAGTCTCCTACCTTGCAGTTAGTACCATAGTTTTCTTACCAGTCACAGTTTAATAGTTTTTTTTTTATGTTATTCTGGACTAGTACTGTATTTTTTTTTTTTTTTTGCAAAATTGTAATACCAATCCTTGCAAAAATCTGCCAGGGATGTTGCAGATATGGTCTCCATCATCCGGATGAAGTTCCGGATCAGTCATGTTATGGCCGGTTTTGAGTTAGTCCTTTTGGCACCATAAGCTGAACTTTGCTAGTCTTGATTGCTTCCCATACTTCATTTGGAAGAATTAAGGCAATATTCAACGGTAAAAGGGCTGGTTGAATCCCTTTGGCATGGCAAAGAGCCTTTTGAATTAGTATTTGACTTCTACTTGCTTCTTTTTCTAAGCTTCACCTTGATTGCTCATATGCTTAGCAATGTTAGCATAAGTTAAATAAACAAGCTTTTAGCAATGTTGTGCATTTGCACCACATAAAACCTATCTAGAGTGCTGCTATTTGCCTCGGGTTATCTTATCCATTAGCACTTCATAGACTAGCTGACTTGGTATGGATGAAGTTGTTGGTCTTTGGCTAATGGGTTCAGCTTTTCCCCGTCCCGTTTTTGCCCATCTTTACTGCTTTCTTAGGCAGATGATGATTTTAGTATTTAAGTCGAACAAGATTTGTTTTATTTTGAGCAATGTTGTATTTAGTGATTTAAAAAGCTGTTGTGCTCTGGAAAGATACCATATTACAGTTTAGATGTCTTATTCGTTCGCTCTTCGTGTATTTTTCCTTTTCCAGGACGAGATGGAAGAGGTTGAGAGAACTGACAACGTTTCAACATCGTCTGAGGAGTAAGTATAAGAATTAAGTTCTCTTTCCAATGAAGTTGCAAAAGTAGAAAGTAGGAGGGGAAGGAGCAAGCAGGATTTGAATCTAAACAATTTTTTATCATTTATCATTACATGATATGTTGATCTCACAAAAGTTGCATGATAATCGGTTTGATCGGAATTTATATGTCTCTTGTTTTCCCCTCTCAGGTTGCTGGTTAGCATGGAGACAAGACCAGATCCACTACTCCCATTGTAATTGCAACAATTTGTATTGTTCTTGCATCTTTTGTTTTACATAAAGCTGCTTTTCCCTCTAATGCTTGTGTTTATTCTGATCACAGAACAAATGGTCCTATAAACCCATCATGGGATAGATGGTTTGAAGGGCCCCAAGACCCCAAAGGTTGCAGATGCCATATTCTATGATTTGAGGCAATCTTACACTTGTTGCCAAGACATTTTTAAATGTTACAGCTTAGTTATATTAACAGATGTTTCAATTCTCTTTCAACAGTGTGCAATACCCGAAATTTTGGGTGGCTCTGATAAAATGTATAATTTACTTTTTTCCGATCCGGATGAAATTTGTATATCAGATACATCTACTGCAGATATGAGCTTCAAAATGGATCGTTCTTGTCTTTGTTTTGCCCTTTGCCCAAGTTATTTCCTTATTTTACCTCATTATAAATTCTATGAACTTGTAGTGAGAGATTAATTTAATGGAGGGCCAAAAGAAGGCATCATTTTTGCAAAATCGCTTTGAATCTATTCATGAAATGAAAATCCCTTGTGTTAATGTTCACAATTTCGACTGGTTTATGCAGCCATTTCCAACATCATACCGATATTACGAAAGCAAAATGACATTCAAGTTATTCAGTCGAATCAACCTTGATAAGGCACGATTTACTGTTATTAGCTCTAAGCTTTAACAAGTAAAACTCAGGTCCCCCAAATAATTTACAATGTATATACAGTTGGGAAAGTGCTGCTGTCTGCGAGAGATTTGGCTGCAATTGCTATCATCTCAAAACTGTCGCTGGTTGAGCAGGTCCATAGATACAGACGCATGCAAGATCAAAGAACTTGAGTAGACAAAAGGTGTCTCAGCTGGAGTAGGTGTTCGTCATCTGAAATGTTAAGGCTGAGGCGGAGATTTGTTAACAGGGACTGTTGCTCCCAAGTTAAAGGACCTGAAACAAACAATGCCTCCATTGTTGACTTGTAAGCACGAAGCTCTAGTTTATGGATATCGTATACTTTGTCCACAGGAGACAAGGGTAAGTCTCTTTTTTCACGCAAAGAAGGGAATGCTGACTCAGCATCGGAATTATCGGGTCCATTGTCCAATGATTTATGAGAGTTTTGGCCAACATGATCACCATTTAAACTACAGCTAGCAACCGAGCATTGGTCACTATCTTCAGTAGACCAAAAAGGCCTAGGAGAATCATATAAACAGCGAGTGGTGTCTTCCATTCTGCTATTCCTGTTAGTTGATTGCTTAATGAAGTTCTCATCAAGCCCTACACGTGAGCAAGAAATATCATATACCTGTTTCGACAATGGAAGCGTTCTAGTAGGAGTTGCATCACAGCCTCTAGAACACGGAGACGGTTTCCTTTTCTTGAATATTCTACCAAAGAGGTTGTCCATATTGCATTCTCCGTATTGACGGGCATAGCCTTTACTCTTTGCTCCTATGTGCAGACAAGTTGCTATTTTATGAGCCTCACCCTTATGTGTTCCCCCTCCCTCTCTTGCTCTAGATCGCATAGTTTCACCAAAATGCAACGAAGTCCCGAAATGCAAGCCGCCAGCTCGGAAAGGAACTTTTGGAGTGACACTGGCGGCCAAGTCTTTATTCTCAGCAACCTGCAACCATATGTAGTATGGTTTAGAAATACTGGTCGGTACAACACATTAGGTAGGACTTAGCATATGAAGTTTTCTTATTCTCTCTCATAATACCAAATCTTAAGAACTACTATGAAGTTCATGTTATAATATGGAAAGGAAATTGCAGTTCTAACATATTTGAAAGAAACATGGTAGTAACAGATAGATAAGACTTATGAATCAGAAAAAGAACAATATCAAAGGCAACGAGCAAGATGAATATAAGCAAGCCATCACCTTCCCCATCACTATCCACTTGTTGCCATGCCAAGCCTGCCTAATCCTTAAACTTGATGCATGAAATTCCTTAAGTTGGATGGATCCAAAGAACTTAAGGACAAACCGGTTACCGTACTTCAACACCTTTGCAACCTTTGCTACCCTCCAACACTGAATATCAAACACCTCAACTATATCACCAACTACCCAACTCTTACCATATACACTTGGAGGAAAGGGTCTAACATCCTTCCCTCGTACCTTCTCCATGACTCGTTTTGCTTCATGGTACTCGAGCAGTTTGTACCCAACAACATAGTTGTCACCATCAGCTGAAAGTACCTCACCGGTAAACCAGGAGCCGCATAGATCGTGTTCTCTTCTTAACACCTCCACCAAGTCCCCTTTTCTGAACATATTGTTCCCACTCCTATATGCTTAATCCTGGATAAGAACAGTAAAAAATGAAAACAGAATTAATACCATAAATGTGAAAACTATGAGATCTGAAGGGGATACATCCAAGGGGTTGCCTCATTAAAAGAGCTGAAAAAATGATTTTTTTTGAAACTTCATGCTTAATTTAACTAAAACACATGGAAACTTCAATTTTAAAAAGATGGTATCGGTAATCTTGAAGAACTCTTTGAATCAGAATCAAATCTAAACCAATTCATTGAAAACAAAGGAACTTACACATGAAACTGATTCTACAAACAGGGATATTCTACAACCAAACTCAGAACATAAATCAAGTTTTAGCAATCCTAAAAAAACACCCAGAAACTATATTCATTCTCTGTTTTAATCTTTAAAAGGAATTAAAAATACGTCAATAGTCCAAAAAAAAAGGAAAAAATGACACTTACCCAGAATTCAAAATCTTGTAATTATAAACTACATAGTAAAATAAAAACAGACCAACCCATATAATTTCAATCCAAAACTTTTAATTAATTGAATGAGACTGGCCTGAGAGTAAAAGAGAAGAGATGGAAACGAACAGGATGAAGTCATGAACGCATCTCTACGCAAAAAAAGCCTTTATTTTCGCCCTCTTTCGATAAATTACTATCTATTAATTAAGATTGCCCTTGGCTTTCGAAGTTGATTTGTAACTTGAAATGCAAAATTTCAAAATTTAGGTACTTATCTCGTAATCGACCAAACTTTCGGGGTCCTGCCTAATTGTAATCATGGGGGTCATTTAAATTTTTCATAATCAATTTTTTTTTTGCAACTACCGATCTTCCTCGCTGCGTTTCATGGTATGGGAGGGATAGGTTTAACAAATTTTTAATACAGAATATTGATCCAACTTATAAATTGTTATATTAAGATGGGCTATCAATCAAATTATTCGTGGATCATTTATATATTAGTTATTTACGCTTAGTTTTAGGGTTTAGGAACTTAGTTTAGGGTGTATAATTTGGAAAAAAAAAACTTTGATACAAAAGTCATGTAAATTTTAGTTTACACGTGCCTTTTAGTTTTAGGGGTTATGTTTTAGTTTAGGGTTTAAAGTTGTAGGGTTTAGAATTTAAGGTTAGGGTTTAGAATTTAGTGGATAGGGTTTAGTTTTTAGGGTTAGGGTTAGGAATTTAGGATTTGGGTTTTTATAGTGTAAATACACATGCTTGTGTAAAATTAATTTTACACAGCCTGTGTATCAAAGTTTTACCCGTATAATTTATGTATGAGTTTTAAATTTAGAGATTGTGGTTGAAATTTATAATTTAGGGTTATAATTTAGGGTTTATAGATTAAAACCTAAATCCTCACCATATTACCCTACAAACTAAATCTTAACCCTAAACCCTAAGTTCTAACCACAATCTCTAAATTCTAAATCCCTACCCCTAAACCCTAGATTGAGGCATTTGTGGAAACTAAAAGTTTCCACCGCCGGTGCATATTATATTTTCCCTCATTTTATTTCCTAAATGAACGTGTTTTGAATAAAGTTGTGTTTGGTTATTGTCATTCTTCTTAGTTTTCTTTTGTACTACTGGCGATGACACTAGTTTTGTAATGGTTGTCGATCGCTGATAATATTTTTTTATTTTTAGTTCCTAATAAGAATCTGTTAGAAAAACGTCAGAAAAATGGTTACTTTAAGTCATATTTCGAATGGGTAAAGGTGGATATTCGAATAAGGATTCTTTTGGGACTTATTATACTCTATGCGACCTTTACAATGGTATCTCATATGCTCAAAATGGGTATTGAATGAGAAATTGATGCTCAAAATAAGAGAGTTGTGAATTGAGTAAAGGAAATGAAACCCTTATATCCCACATAGATGGGATAAATGGTATGGGAAGTGTTTATATACACTTACCACAATTTGTGGTCATTGAATGACTTGAATGGAAATTGTATTTCGCATGCACGAGTGTGAATTTAATCCTATTTGGGTTGGGGTGCACTTGCATGAAGTGGTGACGTGAATTTTTGAACCGGTTGGGCCCTTTATGGGCCTGCGAATATTTTACCACTTCGAATTAATTTTTTTCTTTGAGATAGTATATCTTTTGAGAATATTCCGAATTTAAAGGAATATTTTTGGTTCCCTTAAATGCAAATATTAAAAATGATAATGCTTGCAATTCACGGAAACATATCCGAGTAAATATGGCATAAGTCAAAGATTTTTGAATCAAAATCGGATGGAGAATTAATGCGGAATATTTTGGTTCCTACGTTTAACCTAATTTTCTACTATAAATACATGACCTCCCTTTAGTTTCAAAACACAATTCGGAAAACTTTCTTTTCTCTAAAACTGCATTGGTTTTCTGGTGATAGTCAAAGGCTCGAGTACTGTTCATGATTTCTTCAGTAGTGCTGCTGTCGAAGATCATCCGCTGTTGTATCATGGAGACTGACGACTTAAGAACTCAAACATCGAGGAGTGGTCGAATCTGTATTAAGGAAACTGCGTCTCAAGCAGGCCTCAACAATCATATTTTTAGTTATTTTGAATTTGTTAAATTCTTGTAATTTCCATTTTCGTTTATTGTAAATTTATTTTGAATTTAACCTTATTGTCCAACAGAATCCCCTTTATCTTGAATTTTTTTTTTTGCGTTCGTAGTAGTTTTGCGTTTATGTAGCTATTATGTTGGCACACGTCTCTGATAAAGAAAAGTCAACAGTTTAGTATGATTAGATCTCATTTTGAGGTAGTTTGTCGATATAACCAGAAATATTAACGAAACAGATCAACAAGATTGTTTATATCCATCACCTTTCTTATATCACTAGATAAACATTTAGTTCGACAGAGACAAAGAGAATTTGGTGATGATTTTTAGGTTTCTAAGGAATGTGAAGGTTTTGTTTTTTTTTCGCACTCGTAACCCCTTAGCTTTTCATATTTTAGTTTTTCATGTATAAGTTTTTTATCCACGTAGTCTTCAAGTTTATCTTATGTTCGAAGTGTTTTGTTATATTTTTCTTATTTTTAATGAAATCAACCTCTTATTAAAGAAGTTGTATTTGATTATATTCACAAACAAATTCTTTTTTAGTTTGTCTATTTAAAATTGATGTTGTTTTTTTTTTCATAAGAGATACTTAAAAAGTATTTATGTTTATTTCATATATAATGTAATTGTTAATATTTATGTTTTATTTTACACTTAAAAATATTTATTTGCGGTTTGTTTAATTTTTTTTTGAGAATGTGTACGTCCATTTTATTCATAAAGAAAATTCAAGAAGAAAGTTTACAACTTGATCCAGACAAATCCCTAAAACAAAACTAACGCCTCTAGATCAAACAAGACCATAAAAGAAAAAGGTAAAAAAACCTAATTCAAAGACTCAAAACAAACTAGATACAAAATATCACCAAAGCTCGACGATGAAGGTAAAAGCATCAATAACAACATTAAAAAATGGATATTGCAGATTGAGGTACGTTGACAACACGTTTATTACTAAAACTCGGTCGTGAACAATAGCGGTGAGTAAACTTGCATCAAAATTCAAATCGATGGTCCAAAGCAGGGAGATCAACAGGATAACCAAAGTAGCGTCATCTTGAACAGGCGTGGCAGCGGCAGATCCAACCCTGATAGAAAAGTAAAACAAAAGAAAAACTTGCCAAAAGGTAGAATAATGTGCTAAGAAGCAGAAGAACGTTCTAAGAAGCAGATTTATTGAAATAAAACTAAAATCAAAAGAAACAAAATAAATAAATAAAAGAGGGTGACCGACGGTCGACAACTAACACTAGGGCTGGTGTCGCCGCCGGCCATGAAAATAAACAAGAATGAGAAAGGGGGATGGCGGTTCTAGAGAGAAAAGTTTCAAAACCCTCGGTTTGTTTAATTTTTTTGAACATATAATTAGATGCAATGTTTATACTACCTAGATCTTTTCGCCCATAAGTCAAAATATATCGAGTACTTAAGCATACTCGAACCCACGTACTCATATATATTGTACCAGTGATGTGTGAATTGAGCTAAACTCAATTGGCTATGAAGATATTTTTAATTGTTTACGAATATTTTCAATTATATATTCATAAACATATTAATAAATATATTTGTTTGATGTTCATAAATATGTTTACGGACATGGAACGACTAAATACAAATACAAACACAAACACAGGTAAACATAAAATAAAGAAATGAGTATGAACCTATATCTATTTGCTCAAATTCGTTTGCAGCTATAAACTAACCCAAGAATTTAATTATTGACTGGACACAAACTTAAGCTTATCTTAACAATGAACAGCTGAGCGGACAACACAAGAGCCAATGCCTTATAGCTTTCAGTATTTGGTAGGACCACAAATATTATTTTGTAAATGGCAGACTGGTCACCTTACCCTTCCCTGCAATGTACCTTTTGTGGACTACATATCAGTCAAACAACTCTGTAAAGGTCCTAGATATCTTCTTCTTCTTTGTACCCTATTTAATAAGATTAACCAATCGAACTAGTTAAAATTTATTAACTAATTTTTTTTTCGTTAATCGAACCGAACTTTGTTCGAATAATTCAGTTAATTTTCGTATTAACCAAAATAACTATGAAAAGCACCTAAAATAATGGTTTGTATCTATTATAAATATCAAAATAACAATAAACATTACATATAAAATGGTTTGTATCTATTATAAATATCAAAATAACAATAGACTATATAAAATAACGGTTAGCATCTACTTTAGTTGGGTTAGGCTTAATATATATGTTTAATATTTTCGGTTAATTAATCAGTTTCGAACCTAATTAACCAATAACTCAACTTTAAAAAAAATAATCGTTAACCGATCTAACATCTTAATTGACCAATTAATCGAACTAAATTTTAGTTCAATCTGTCATACCCCGAAAACCGGTCTAGTTGAGATTAATTCTGGTGACCGAATATTTGGTACCAGTTATATAATTTGCTCGATCTTGTATATAATTTGAAGCAATGAAGGTTACTCGGGCTAACTGTAATAGTTTATTATTATTATTATTAGAAATTGATGATGACGTTGAGTGGGGGACTCACATCCAATTCCTTCAAATTGAAGGGAATTGCCATGAATTCCCCACGTTTGGGGATATACGGCGCAACAATGGGCAAGGTGGCATGTTGCCCACCACGTGGCCAAAGCAAAAGGGCCATGCCCCTTAAAATTGCCACGGCTCCCATATTCGTGGAGCATGGAGAAAGCTCATGGGAGGCCGGCTAATTGTATATAAATGGGGGGATTGTTGCGCAACAGATATGGAGATAGTAGGGAAAAAACAAATCGATTCAGTGATAGGTTGATAAGTTCGAGTTTTTCGGTTCAACAAATTCAAATTCTCGCAATCGATTGGCTCAAGGAGTTGATAAAAAACAACGCCATCCTTTCCGAAAGTTAAGAATAAAGGCGTTATTATCCGAGCGTCTTAAAAAAATAACGGGTTGTCGAGGTGAGTGTAGCTGTGTCAAGGGATAGACTCGGTGCCATCCCGTTGCATTATTTTGTGATTATGTTTGTATTTGTTTAAGGGCTCACGTAGAGCAAACATATTGAATTAAATTAGCAAATTTAGTAAGTGCCTTGCATTGCTTTGATATGTACAATATGACTATGATATGTTACATGTATATGATATATGAAATTGATATGAAATGTCACATGATATGGAGCTAAGGCTCATTTTAATATTTGGCATGGTACGACTTGAAAGATATAGACTATGTGAATTTATGTAATTATGGACATTAGATATAATTAGCATGCCACAAGATTATTGAGCTCGGTTAAATAAGAGAGGACTACGGTCTAAGCTTATGACCTATATGTGAGAAAAATAAAGTCGGCTGTGTAAGGGATATATCTCCGGAGCTACGACTCAAGGGCTATGACCCTCTCTCCATTATATGCATTGGTATACAGAGGAATCTGTGTATCCAATGGTACCTAATGTGATATGTGCCTATGAATTGTGCTACGGCATTATGATTATTATATGAATATGTGAATATGAAAGCATGAAAATAAGTGAAATAAGCATGAATTGTGTATAGTTCAATATGACTACTTGTATATTTGATTATCATGAATTTTATAATATTGATCATCCATTATAATTGTTATAATTACCTCACTAGGTTATGTAAGCCTAACATATGAGTCTCATGACCTTGATCAATTCTGAGCCTTGATTGTATTGTGCGGTTGCAAGTCACGTCCCTGCCATATATGAATGTTTTATTCAATATTAATTTAACATTTAAATGGTGTTACACATATTTAAGTATTGTTTTAATATTTAATATTTTTTATTAATATTGTAACTATGATGTTTATAGGTTATATGTTGGGATTGTATAATATTGCTTGAGAATTAATAACTTATGAGTTAATGTTTTTAATTTTATACTTTGATTTATAAGATGTTTACCTTTTTATAAAATGTTTTAGCAGGTTAAACTTATGATCTAAAATTCTTATCAATATTATACAACTTTCATATTTATTTTATTATTTACTTTAACTTATTTGACAATATCACAAGTAATAAAAAAATTAAATAATTGAACATATTAAACATTCAACATTTGAAAATTTAAAAAATATATTTTAATAGAGAATAATGAGAATATTTAAATATAAAATATATTTCTAAAAATATTTAATATAATAATTATATTGATAATATAATAAATATATAGTTTTTGTAAATTTTAGGTAGTGTAACAAAAAAATGACTTTTTGTGCAGATATTTTTACTTTAATAATTTTTTGACTAATCCTAATTCTACCTAGAAGGAGAGGAGGGTAGACTCTAGGGGAGGAAAATGGATGCTCTTGGTGAGTCAAGAATCTATGACCTAAAAGAATATGGGGGAATAAATATGAGCAGCTTGACTAACCGTCCAAATGTGCTTGCTTTTAATTTAATATTGAAAAGTTAACATGTTAAAAAGAAAATATAACACATGGACAATTTAGTAACCTTTACTTCCAAATAATCTCATATTCCTCCAACCAAACACAATAATCTTATATTTCTACCAAATAAATCAATCAATGTAATGTAACATTCCCAGTACTGTATTAGGTAATGCTGCATCCCGAGAATTTTATTTCCAAAGATAATCTTACATTTTGTGAACCAAACTCATCTTTACAGATTTCTTCTGGTTCAGGGATGGGCTGAGGGATATGGTCGCATTCCCTATAAAATTTAAATTTTTATATAATTTACTTTTTATATTCTTTTTATTGATGATCTAATTTTAGACCCTTAAAAAATTATAATTTCACTCTTTAAAATTTTAATATAACTTCTTAAAAGTTCATACTCCTAACATAAAATCGTGTATATATCTTTAAAATTTTAATATAACTTCTTAAAAGTTCATACTCCTAACATAAAATCGTGTATATATCTTGCTCCGGCTCAAAAGCTCTTTGAAAATCGTTTCAACCTTCACCAAATCACATTATATAATTTAGAAAATTTCTAACTTAAATTATTTATTATTACACCAATAGTTAATCGTTAATTACTATAATTCTTATAAAACATTAACTATTTAAAAATTTATTTGTTTATTTTTTAAAAAATTCAATCTGAATAAATTTTAATTAAAAAACTTAAAATATTTGAGACTATGGCGTTCCCGTGAATACTGAATACTCACTTGTAAAAAGGGAACGGCCCATCATTCTCTTTAGTCTTTAGAGGTCATTGCTTTACTTGACCAAAACATGGAAAATTACTTAAAAAGGCTTTCGTAAAGGCCGTTTCCCAAAGGTCATGATTTGTTTTTTCATCAAAGGCCTGGCCGACGAGCAAGAATCTGCTATTGCTATGACCGTGGTATTAGGTATTGGGACTTCGTTGTTTTAAATGTTAATACAATTATTCATGATAAACGATGAAAGTAATTTATTGATGTATTTTTAGGGTAAAGACCACTTAACAAGGAGGTCATTTTTATTTTAACCACCCAACTTAAAAACTCGTCAATCAGACTATCGAACTTTTAAAGTGCTCTTATTTTGACCACCAATTGTTAAAATATAGCAGAATATGTAACATAACAAAAATTTGTATAATTATACATTTAGTCCATATTATTTATTTATTATGGGTCTTAATTCTGATCAACAGTATATACCCTCTTTTCTAAAAAAAAGAATGAAGACCAAAATCACAAAAATAATAAACATTAAGAATTAAAATTATCCTTAGGCCTTTATTTTAAACCTCGAATGAGTATTTATTGAAAGAAGCTTCACTCATTGGTTGGTTATTATCCATTTTCTACTCTCCATTATTCTAAGTCCATGAGCCCGTTGACGCTTAGTGGGTTTTTCTATTACCTCGGCTTTAAATAGTGCCCATCTTCAGTTTAATGTTGGGCTGTCCTCTGTTGACCCAACAATACACCACATTGACATCCTTCGGCTGAGCAATTTAGAATGAAAGTTTGATGGTGGAGGGATTGAGCTGGACCAGCTGGTTCACAAATTAATCCCATCCGTATCATTTTAAGTCCAAATAATAAAATACACAAAACGAGATTCATTAATTAATCGAATGATTAATTATGTTCATATTATCTTATTTTGTATGAGTTTGAATCTTGACATTTACTTTGAGAATGTAATTACCTCTACTTAATCAAAAATAAGTGTCCTTCCCGTAAATAATTTTATAATATATTTTAATAAATTACTAAAAGTAATATTGTTTTAATAGAAATTATACGAATATCATGATTAAATTGCAAAGTTTATATAAGAATTAAACTATAATAATGAGTAATAAGATATTAAACCAACATTTTATTTTGGAGCGCAGCTGAGATACGCTAATTTCCATGCAAAGTGGAATGGAAACAACATTATTAAACCCCATTTTGAGAAGGCCTGAGAAATTAACCTAAAAGACCGTTAACGTTAAGCATTTGTTTTATCACCACGTTTGTGTTGTTTGAGGCACATGACATCAGTACTTTTAATGATATAACCCATACTCTTAATCTACTGTCTAAGGAGAATGAACCTAATTATCGATCATAGACAAGTCGGTAAAAATGTTGATTTCGATAGAAAGGAGTTTGGTATTTTTTTACGTAAGATTTTAAATTTGAATTTTGTAGGTAAAAAAAGGGTTAATAGTAAAAAAAGTGTCCAACCTATATATTTTTTCAGTTTGGTGCCTAACGTTTTTTTCGGGCCACTTTGGTGCCTAACGTTTCATTCCATAACTTAAATTGAGTTTTTGTCAACGGTCGTTAAAAATTTTCCGTTATCTAATAAAAACACGACGCGTGACATATTCTGTTATTTTCTTTATTTTTTTATTTTTCTAAAAATCAGAAAATCTTTAATTTTATAAAAAAAATTAAATCTTTAATTTCTTTAGAACCCCAAACCCAAACCCTAGATCTCTAAATTCCTCCTTTCCCACCACCAATTTAACCACCACTGGCCACCCTTGTTTTTTTCGGCCCCCACAACTGAAAGCCTCATGATCTTGTCATCGAAAACTGGCGAATGAACCGTAGATTTTTCTGTTGAAAAACATCCAAAAATGAAAAAAAAGAGACTGATTGTGCTTCTAATTGGCAGTTAGAGGGTGGGGATGTTTAACGGCGAGGTACCCGACGCTTGGGGAGATGAATGGTGAACACTAACGTGTGGGGGATTCCAGACTGTGAGAGAGATGTTATTTGAAAGTTTGTTTGAAAGAAATTAAAACTTTGAGAGTTTTAAAAAGTACATAATTTTAAAGTAATTCAAAAATTAAATAAATAAATAAAGCAGGCCGCGTGTCATGTTATAATTGGTTAACGGAAAATTTTTATCGGCCGTTGACAGAAAAACTCAATTTGAGTTATGGAATGTAACGTTAGGCACCCAAGTGGCCCGAAAAAACGTTGGCCACCAAACTAATAAAAAAGTAAATGTTGGGCACCTTTTTGACTATTAAGCCAAAAAAAATAATGCTAAGAAAGCTTCGACGTCTTTTGTTTAGGACTTTTTTTTTTTTAGCAAACTTTTGTTTAGGACTTCAATTTAAATATAAGGGAAAATTATATAGTTGGTACTCTATTTTTATCCGTGTTTTTGTTTCGACACCCACATATTTTTTGAGCGAAATAATATTTAATATTATTTCCAATTATAAATAGGACCAAATTGAAAGAATGTATAAAATATGAGGGTTAAATTTATTAAATTGAGACTAAATCGATTGAATGTGCAAATATAGAAGACTAAATGTACTATTATACAAAGTTATTTAATAGTCACGTTAAGTACTAAATGGCCAAGTTACCATTTTGTAACAAAACACAAAGTTTAATTATCATTTTATAATATTTAAAAATTTAGTTATCATTTTATTTTTTTAACAAAGTTCAATGACCATTTGTAAACTTTACCCAAAAATTACTATCAAAGAGAGACATGCACGTTGCTTAGCTTACTGGAATATCCTCTTGCTAGGCTTCAAAGAATCAAAATAGGTTTTTGATATAACATTTGATAATGTAAGTATTAATTTTACATAAATAAGTTTATATAATTTACCCTAAAATGTGCATATATAATTTAATAATTTAAAAGGAAAAAAATTAACACGCACACAACATGAACATGCATATTTAAACTGAATCAATATTACATATTATGCTAAATTAAAGTCTAGAGACTAAATCCTAAATCTGGACATAGTAGAGGGACCAAAAAATTTAAACTGAAGTAGGAATAAAATACATGACCTAATATAAATATCACATATGGCACAAACACACATTATTTTATTTAATCATGATGAAACAGTATTGAATTTTATTAAAACAACAAAATAAGGTACGACCTAAACAATGCAACTAATAAAGACAAAATTTTAGGGACCATGTCCACAAAAAACTCGAACATAAAATAAATAAAAAAGAAAAACCCAAAGGCACAATAACAGTCGAAACCTTCTTTTCAAATATGTCGTCCATCATCCATAGTAACCCAATAATCGCCAATAGTATGTTGGTAATATTACTGCAAAAGTAAACTGTCACATCCCGAAAACCGGCCTAGTCGAAAATAGGCTCCGGTGATCAGAAATTTTAAATCTGATGAGTAAAATATTGTAATAAATGACCATTGTACCCCTCTTGTTGTATTGAAGTCACATTTTGATCCTTTGTGAGTAATCAAACTTCCTGGTATGTTATGCAAAGCCCAAATGCAATTTCTAAGCCATGCGTATCATACAGTCAAGCCAGTATCGATACGGCCTAATTGCCAATAACTAACTTACCTGATTTAGCGTGGGCGTATCGATACGGTCATAAGCGTATCGATACGGGTCCCCTATTTCGAACAATAACAATGTCATTTTGAAGAACAATGATGTGAGGTGATGAGTCACCTCTATGCTTGTCCTTTCCCACGTGATTACGATCAGAAAAGAGTGGCTAATGATGTCTTGGCCCAGGAATTTAGGCTGGAATAGTTTGGGATTAACAAACCCTCGAATGAGGGAAAAGTTCCTATTGGTCACTTGGGTGGTGGCAAATAATTAATGGGACTTTGTTTTAAACTAAGCAAAAGCCACAAGTTTCATTCATCTGTTCATCTCCTCCCGAAAAACAAAACCCAAACTATTGTCTTTCCACAAGCAAGCACCACCATTCTCATCTTCAACCTCTAGACAAGCATGCACCTCGTTTCATCCTTCCTCCTTTTTTCGATCTTGATACTTCGTTTGAAAGCACTCGGTTCGGTGAGTAAGACCCCTATGCCAATTTATCGATCATTTGATCTTTTAGAGTTTAATTTTAGAATTTGGTTTCCTATATCTAAAAAGGAACCCATGAATTAGGGAAGTAAATTCGTTAACTCGATGTTATCCTTAAGACTTGGTAAGCTTAAAATATGATTCCAAACTCTTCAATTAATTTATAATCCGATCTTTAAATTGTGCTAGCTCAATAAGTAGAGAATGATCATTTGCTATCTCCTAAGGAAGCTAGAAACCCCAGAGTTGTAATTCAAGAGCATCGTAATCAAGGTGAGTGTAGTTGTGTTTAGGGATAGGCTCAGTGCCATTCCGTTGCATTATGGCATGGTTTGCTATGCATTTTTATCAAAGCTCAAGTAGAGCCATCAGTTAACAATTCGAATGGTGAGTTGGTAAGTCCTCTTATATTGTTCTGATATGATTATGAGTATACATGTGATGCATGATTTGGTAAGTCATGAAAATGGAAATAAAATGTTGGAATATGAATGATTATGAATTGATATGTGAACCTGGAATTATGAAAGTTACGTTATGTCATACGGAGCTAAGGCTCAAGTCCAATTTCAATGTGTTATGGCCTATGGGCACAACGGTAAGAAATATATGATATATGAGAACCTTGGACATTTGTGAGTTTTGGATACAATTGGCATGCCATAGGGTTATTTGAGCTCGTATAAGTAAGGGTGGAATACGGTTTGGGGCTACGGCCTATATATGGGAGAAATAAGGATGTGTTGTGTAATGGATTTATCCGAGCTACGACCTACTTTCTGTTATATGTGTTAGTGTAAAGGGGATCCACATATCCATTTGTTACATTGTCTAAGGGAATGAAATATGTGCTTAATTTATGCTAAGTTTATGTGACAATAAGATGATTGATATTAAGCATGAGACAATGTGACCAAAAGCGTGCGAATATGATAGCCAAGTATGTTAATATGCCATTCATGTCCGTAGCATGCCATATATGTTAATGTTATTGTTCATGCGTTTATGAATACCTCACTAGGCTATATAAGGCTAACATATGTATGTCTCATGCATTTCAGGACCTTGAATTATTCCGAGTCGCGATCGTGTAATCTTCAGTTGCAAGTCACTTCTTCAAACAACATGTATGTATGCTTATGTTATCCGAACTCCTAGTCAGGTGACATAAGGTCTAAAGTGTTGTAGTAACATATTTTGACATGTTGTGTAAGCCTACTAGCCTCTAGGTCTTGTATGGACAATTTGGCATATCATGAAATGGTTTGGATGCTTAAAATGAGCCTAAAAGCCCTAATTGGTAAAATTGTAGTAACTGAATTCGAAACGCTTTAAAATTTGACATCCAATCAGAAATACCGTTTTAAGGGTTGTTGGTAAAATTTAGTAGAATTTGATTAACTTTTGATTGGGTAAATCGAATAAAAACCAACAAAATTCTATTATTACAAGTCATGCCGTATCGGTACGGGTGATGGCGTATCGGTACGGTTAGGCTTAATTGGGCTTAATAAAATAGGGCGTATCGGTATAGAAATTGCTCTTTGGAATCTGGAATGGAAAATTGTATCGATACGGTCTAGAGCATATCGGTACGAAGTCAATGTAGTCAGCGTGTATCGATATGAGCCTAGTTGTATCGGTACGGGCTTAATATCCTTGAATATGGAAATCTGGAAACTTGGCTTAGCGTATCGATACGGCCTGTAGGGTATCGATACCGTGTCAGTTAATTCAGTTAGTAATGATAAAAATGAATTTTAGCAGTTTACAAAATGATCCCTAAACCCTATTCAGCTTAATTGGTTTAGTAAATGATATTCGGTAGTAACAAAACTTTACGAATTAATAATTGGTAAGTTTAATTACTAACTGGTAATAAAGAAGCCTAATTAGGATCGCTAATTGGTAAACTTTATGATTTATTCCCCTAATTTTAAAAAGTCTAAAATTAGCCCACCAGAGTTTAGCAGTAATTTAATTGTTAGCCACAAAAGCTAATAATAAGGTTTTTTTGAATAAGTTCCAGATCCAAATTAACTACCGAACCTCCGATACGTTTTTCGATAACACTATCCGACCCATATCTCTACCAGACCGGGAATGGGGTGTTACATAAACTGTTAGCACTGACTGGATAATAGTCAACATAAATTAAAGGCAAATAAAAAAACTGTGTCGTCGTATAAACCACTGCCTTAGAAATGATTCCGCCTCAATATGTGTAATCGTTGCAGCAGGCGGTCGTTCTCCAAGGTTAACACGATAGCTCCGATAATCGTACACCCAAAGATTGGACAATGGTGGAATTGCTCCTCTCAGCAGCAAGAATAAAATAAGAGTTTGAAAGTAGAGTTCAAGAATCAAGAATTAAACAACAGATTAATTCTGATTTTATGTTAATTAACGGACTAATTTATAGCTAATTAAAAACGTTCTAGTTTTAATAAACACGCGCGGACGTGTTGAAGACACACGTCTTAAACCAAACCAGACGGTGGCGTGCACGTGCAAGAGAGTTGTTTAACCACATTCAAGAAGAAAGGAAAAAGAAGACTCTTTTAATACCCTTCCCAAGGGATGTGCCCTCCCAATGTGGGATACATATAGCTAGCATAGTACTCCGTTGTCACTATCCAACTAGACGCTTTAGAGATGATGGAGTGGCGAGCGAAGCAAAGCAATCATACATAATGCTTCACAAAATAGATCTAAATACATCGGCAAACAACCACAAAAGAGAATCTGAACACCAAAAGATCACTGACAATCGCAAATCAAATATGAACGACGTGAGAATCTCTACACAATCACAAAGGTAGGTGAACAACGTGTCACAATAGCAAAGTAAAAGCGTGTCACAAAAGCAGTCGAACCTGAACAAAATATGCGAAAAGAAAGAGTCAAAACAAAGATATTTTTATTAAAAAATAGAATAAAATTGAATAAAAATAACAAACCAAAACGAAATATGAAAAAACAATGATAAAGATAAATATTGACGGTTGACAGCCAACACCAAAACTGATGTCAAGACCCACAAAATCAAAAGGAAAAAAAATTATACTGGTAGAGAAAAGAATGAAAAAACTAGTATGAATATTTCAAAATCTACATAAAACAAAACAATTAACTTATATCAAATAGTATAAAAGTTATAATATTGGACAAAAGTACAATATGACGTGGAAAATAATATAAAACACAACATAAACACATGCACATTTAATTGAAAAATACTTCGATACAGAAGCAAGCCATTCAATTATAAGTTTAGGATTTTAGGTTAGAGTTTAAGGGTTTAGTGTGTACACGAGTTGTGTAAAAAAATTTACACAATCTCAAACCCTAGCACCCTAAAACCTAAACCTTAAACACTAAACTCTAAATTCTAACCATAAACCTTAAATTCTATCCTTTACACACTAAGCCCCTAAATTTTAACTTAAAATCTTAAATCTGTAATTGAAAGGCTTGTCTGTCAAAGTATATTCCTTAATTATATTTGCGTTGGATGGGCGTTTTTAGGGGGAGGGGGGGGGAATCTTTAACTATTTCAACTAATGAATGCCAATATTAAAGTACAGAATTAAATCATACCAAATTAAAATATAAAAACTAAATTTTAATCTAAGCATAATATAAAGAAAATAATTTGATGCACTGGTAATAGAAAATGAAAATTTTCACAACATGTGTATTTTTAAATTTTAGAGTTTAGGGTTAAGGTTTTAAAGTTTAGGGTTAGGATTTCTAGTATTTAGAATTTAGGGTAAAAGTTAGGGTTCTAGAGTCTATGGTTAAGATTTTAGGGTTATAGTTTAGAATTTAGGATTTAATTTTAAATATATAGAGTTTAGTGCCCTAAAATGACATGTGACATTATTTGAAGCCACTTGTAAAAAATAAAAAACTTTATTGATGGTGCATCAAATATTAATTTATATATAAAACCACAATTTCATCAAAATAAACATTCACAATTGCTAAAATGGGATTTTTGTTAACGACTCAAAATTTTTGACTGAAGCAGTAGATTGGTAGCTCTTCAAAGTTTTTTAGCTTTTGATTCCATTAATCCAGACACGGCTTGCATAAGTGATTGGTATGCCGTATATAAATTTTTTGAGTAGTATAAAGTTGATTAGAATGTAATATATGTTTTAAAATATTTTTTAATTCTTTAACAATGCGCATATACATATTATAGAGTAGCAAGCTATAGGATGATGCATTTAACGCGTTTTAATCATAGTTTGGCGAGAAAGATTTAATTAAAACTACACATATAAATAGACTTAATTCATTAATATATATATAGTAGTCCTTGGATTTGAGAAAATTATAAATCAAAATGAGAGGCCAAGATCTAACACCAAAATGATGAGTGTGTAGGGGTAGAATTTACTTTGACACACAAGCCTCGGATTTAACTCATGTGCATGTTGCTTTGTTAATTAATAATAGTTTGCTTCCAATTTCAGCACCCGATTTTTTATTTTTATTTTCAAGAATAAAAATGATGAGTCATGTGCTACCAGATTTAGAGAAGTGTGAGATTTTGACCAATGTTGGGGACTCTTGTTCACTTCAACTTGGCATCGGGAATCATGTATTTGAATAATCATTAATTTCATTGGATTAAATTAAGTAAACTTTCCCTGCTAAATGACAGGTTTCATTTGAATAATCATTAATTTTATTTGAATAATTTTTACCTCTTTTCAGTGCCTATTTCTATGTCTCAACATAAAAAATATTAAAAAAATTAAATTCTAAATCATAACACTAAATTCTAAATCTTAAACTCTAAACTTTATACCCTAAAAAATACACCCTATCCCAAATTCCCTAAACCTTAACCACAAACCCTAACTTTAAACTCTAATATTAAATTTTAGTGTTGAGACATAAATAGAGACACTGAAAATGACAGAGAATTTATATTCTTTATATATCTAACCAACCCTTCATTTGTAAATTGACTATAACTTCACGCGTAGCTTTGTTTAGAGGCGGGAAACGAGTCGTTTTATTCGGGTTATTTGGGTCATTCAGGTCTTACTATATTTGGTTTAAGTTCGGATCTACGGTGACTTTGATACGGGTATTGGGTTGGGTCTGTTGATTTTTATTTCATTTATTTTCAGGTCGATTGATTTCGACTGAGTCAATATCGGGTTAATACGAGATCGATCGGTTTCAGCCGGGTTTTCAATTCGAGTTAGGTTTTTACACCATATATATGACTTTATATAGCTTGTATATTTGGTTTTTTGGTGAGTTGTGCAACAGTGCACATCCCATCTTTCTTTATATATTTTAATATCTTTTTTATTTCAGGTTGTCTTCGGTTCAAGTCCATTCGTTTCACTTGAAAATGGTTTGGATCCATTTTCGATTTAATTAAAATTCGGGTCAATTCAATTTATTTAGAGTTTCAGATCAAATTTGGGTCATCGTGTTCGGGTGAATTTTGGGTCTCGATTCGGATAAATCAATTCAAATCTCGGGTCTCGAGTCAAGTGTATCGAGTCTAGCTTTGTTTAGAGGACAACCTTGCTTAAAAAAATATGGGCAAAAATGTTTAAAAAATTATGTATTTTACTGAATAGTCATTTGTTCATATTCTTTTTTAAGCATTTTAACCCTCAATATTTTATTTTAGGCCATAATAGTCTCTGTGGATGAAAACTGTTAGTTAACTAATAATAAATGACTCGAAAAATCTACATGAAGGTGCATATTGACATAGGAGTATCATGTAGACAAATGTGCTGACTTTACAGAATGGCCTAACTTGACAGACTAATGTGTCATTCTGTCAAGTCTTTTCAAGCTATTTATTGTTAATTGGTTAACAACTTTTATCTATAAAGGGACCGATTTGACTCAAAATAAATTATTAAAAATTAAAGTGCTTAAAAAAATAAAAGTCAAAATAATTATCTAATCAAAAGTTAAGGGTATTTTTTTATATATAGGTTAATGTCCACGTGGGATGGGCACATCTTTTAGCAGTCTTCAAAGTGGTCCAACTGCATAGCCCCATAGAGAAATTCAGAATCCCATCTCTCCATGATTGATGCAGCAGTCCCCAAATCCCATTAAGACCAGTCAACAGTGTTTTAGCTTAAAATATACAATACCAACAAATGCCTTCTCTGAACTCAGCATATGGGAGGCATTTCACAGAATAACACATCTAAAATACATAAATACAGGCACATTTTCCCCTGCAAAGTTTTAATCTTTTCTTAATTCAAAAAGTAAACTTCATTTCTATTAAACTTAGGAATGTATGCAGAGGAGGAGGGTCGGTGACGGAACATGGGAGTTTTTAGATTGGAAACTGTGCTATTTGCCTGTTTTGACTGGGATTTTCTCTTCTTTTTTTATTGTTGCAGTTAGCGGACTGAGATTGTAATTATGAAAAGCTAATGATGAAAGGGTTTTCGGCAGACCTGAAATGCATGTGGGTTATATGAAAAAAGAATATTAGATTAAAGGTAAAAAGAGAAGAGAAAGGGTACAGCATGCTTTATTTCAGTTTTGCGACACATAATAATTAGTATCGGATTCAGATCAAAAGACAAGACACATGAAAGAGATCTTAGGTCCATCATATATATATATATATATGAGTTCAAGTTCTGAGTATAGATATTTATAGTTAACCAAAATATTATAACGGTTAACCTAAAAATTTTAATCTTAGTCCAATTAAATAATAAAGTCTAAAATTTATGTGTTCATCTCAATATATTTATCTCTTTATGATTAACCACCATATTACAATAGTTAATCATTAGCGCCCAAGTTTTAGTGGCAGCGTACAAGAGAGCAATATAGGCTCCCCTCACAAGGTGCAACCCAGAAAAGAGATTTCTGCAATTTCATTAGTATAGTGTATAAACAAGTCACATGGGGGATGAAGACTTCAGCTTGACCCCCTACAAAGTTCTGGAAACCCCACTTTATCTTCATTATTTAAGGCCCCGTATACTAATTTGCCCCATGCTACAGAAGATGTGCCTTGACAACACTTAGATTCTGTTTGGTAACAAGGAAAAACTAGACGTTTACCAGCAGGCGGTCTCGGATAAAGGAGCAACATAATTTGCTAATTCTGTAAGTTAATAGTTAATCCTTATTGTTTTAGTTATACTTAATGTGTTTTCTAAACAAAACAATAAAAATAATAATTTGTTAATGAAATATTAAATTAATTTTCGTTTTACCATGGCCTATTTTTTGAGTTTTTGCTCGGAGTCTAAAAAATATCCGAGACGGTTCTGTTTACTACTCAAGAAAGTGAAGTTTCCTTGTTATGGTCACAAATAGGGGTGCTTATTGAGTTGAGCAGCTCGCAAACAACTCGAGCTCGACTTGGTCAAAACTCGATTAATGCTCGACTCGAGTTGACTCAATTGTAATCGAGCTCGACTCGAGTTGACTCGACTGTAATCGAGCTTGACTGGAGATCTTAGCGAGTCAAGTCGAGCAAGGTCCAACTCGGCTCGATAAGTTCATGTGTAGCTCGTTATTTTTTATAAATAATTTTATGATTTTTTGGTGGCCACCTTAAAAAAATATGTTCCAATAAGTTTAAATACTAATCGAAAACTCTAGAAAAATTCAATGAATTGTTAGATAATTTACCATAAAATTTTGGTTTCAAATTGTTAGAGTATGCCCAAAGACCAATCATAAGATGATTGTAAATGACATTTATTTTTACCTTGGTTATTCATAAAGAGGCATTGTCATTATTATTTTCAGTTACAATTCTGCGTGCATAAATAAACTGAATTATAATAAAGTCCTTAGAATAATATGGTTATTCTTAAATGTCCTTAGTCGAGTATTATTGTGAGAATAGACAACAAAAATGCATTAAGACTAATATATAGTTGATTGAGGACAAAGTGTTGTCATTAACATTAGGATGTCAAAATCAATACATAAGTATGTGTTAGAGAATGACATACGAGACTGACCCGCTATGAGCATGTTTCATGTATTATTATGTGATAGTTACAACATTGCTTAAAGTGATAACTACATGTATGATCCTCAGACTTGAGATCATCATTATTTTAACATCGTGAGTGACATATTTTGATATAGTCAAACATGTGTCGTAACTGACTATTCTATAAAGACTGATATTGGATATGTCACAATCTATGTAGTGAGATATGGTTGATCATGATAGGATTTGTTCCTCCTACATAATAGGAGTAATATCGTAGGCCACTTGATTGAGTGAGACTAGAAATGCATGACCATGCTCGAATAAGTTGATATAAGATATCGTAGTTATTTGTTTATAATAGTCTACTCAGGATATCAAGA
The DNA here is from genome assembly GCA_019671005.1 of Hibiscus mutabilis. Lineage (NCBI taxonomy): Eukaryota > Viridiplantae > Streptophyta > Magnoliopsida > Malvales > Malvaceae > Hibiscus > Hibiscus mutabilis. Next base: position 6,550,997 of record CM033718.1, on the reverse strand, counting down.
AATATTAGATGGACTATACAAGTGTGACTGTTCCATGACTTGTGTCCAATCGAGATATAAAGGACAAAAGGATGTAATGTATGAAAAAGAATTAATCATGAAAAATGTTATGTCGAATCATGATTTCTTGTAACTCAAGTAACAATGACATATTGCTAGATGTCACTTATTGTTTGTAATATTAGAAATGATCTAATATTTACTACTAACGTCACATGAACCTACATGGTCACACCCACGGTTGAAATGAGCATATATTAAACGAATTATATATGTACAATTTTGTTGTACACAAATTTAGTTAAATTAATATATATTTGATATATATATATATAATTTAACTATTGGGTAAATATTAAAAGAAAATAATTATTATAAATATGGTTCTTTTAATATATACATAATATAATTTCATTTAAATTAATATATATTAAAAATATTAATTAAAGTTGAATTAGGATTATATATATTAATATATATAATCCTAATTAGTTGAATTGAGATTATATATATTTATATATATATATATATATATAATCCTAATTAGTTGAATTGAGATTATATATATTTAATATATATATTGAAATCCTAATTAAGTTGAATTAAGATTATATATATTTAATATATATATATATATATTGAAATCTTAATTAAAGTTAAATTAGGATTATATATATTAATATATATATATATATATATATATATTGAAATTCTAATCTAAGTTGAATTAGGATTTCAAAGGAAATATAAAGGCATGAGAGATCTAACAATCATTAATGCTTTTGGAAAAACCCTCTAAATAGTTTAGAGAGTTTTATATGCTCGTTTCAAGTGGGTAAACTACGTAGAGGTCGGAGCGTTATTGTAGCGGTTTAAGAATCAACATTGTAGAATTATGATTGGATATCTATCTCCTCCAAATTCAGAATTCCAAATTTTAAACAGGTAATTCTTCACCCTTATTCACTCCGATTTGTTCCTCGTACATGGATCTCTAGTGGTAATCTCCGGATAATTTTTCTGTTGCGACATAGGGTGTAACGGCATGATCCAATAGTGGTATCAGAGCCACTTGTATAATATAGATTCGGGTTTTAATTATTTGGGTGATGTAAATGTATGAGATACATGTTATTTTTTGATTTATTTAGCAAATATATGATATTTTTTAAAACCAAAATTTGATTTTGATATAACAAATTGTTTAAGGACCTATTTGTAAAAGAAAATAAATTTTTAAGTATCTCAAAGACTCACAATTGACAAGGATTTTTCAAGTACAAAATTATTCAAAGTCAAAAACTTAAACCCCATAAATTTTCTAAGTGTTTTTAAAGCCAAATTCAACTTTTACGCCCAGGCGTATCGATACGCCCTCGAGCGTTTCGATACGAACTTAACGTAAAAGGACATTGTAAGAATCTATTTCGATACATGCAAGCCTGTTTCGATACGGGTGTTTCAATATAGGGGTTAAGATTTTTCCAATCTTTTTATTTATTATTCGAACGTTGCCTTGTCAGTTATTGGGAACACACGATTTTGAAAATCAGTTAACCCGTATCGATACGCCTACGTAGAGTACCGAAACAGGTTTTGGTAGTAGCCCAAGTGAGCAAAATTGTATCGATACAGCCTTGCCCATTTTGATATGCCCCTTGTTTTATATTGAGATCGTACCGATACGCCTTCCTGCATATCGATATGCCCCTGTATTTTGTACACATCAACTCTTTCTATTTTGAGACATATATCGCTACAACTATCCGTGTACCGATACGGTAGGTTGCAGAGTGCATTGATGGTGGGAAAAAGAGAGCTCAACAGCTCTATTCATGATGCCAACTACCCCAACGGATACAAATCAATGAAGGCGTATAAAAGCAAGCCTAAAAAGATACAACAACAACTATTGAACAAGTCAAGCACATTCAAGTGTAAATCCAATCCTTTTGAGCCTTGTAGATTCAAATTCTTGTAACCCTCTTGAGAGATTTTATTGTATTCATTTTTATTCAAGTTTGGGTTTGTGTGAACTTGTAATTGGGTAAACTTATCTACCTTTGAGAGGCATTTTTCTGTTTACTACAATTTCTCTTTGTAAGAGTATCTTTGATCAAGCTTTGGGTAGAAAGCTTTGATCGATTGTAATGGTTTCCTCCTAAGCCAAGAAAATAGGACAAATTCATTGAGTGGATTGTTGAAATCCTCAGTAGGGTGCTGAGGTAGTGGATGTAGAACTTGTTCTAAGCTTGAACCACTCTAAAATTGCTTGTGTCCAATTTTTACATTTTCATCTTGCAGACTTTAACTTTTAAATAGCCAATTCACCCCCTCTTGGCCAATTGTCATTGTTTGATCAACTTAACAATTGGTATCAGAGCTACACTCATTGGAATGATTAACATCATCTTGAGTCAATCTTGGAGAAGTTGATCAATCACACGCCATGCTACAATCAAGCCATGGCATCTATCTCGGGTCAAAGCTTGTACGAGTCACAATCTATCACGAAACCACCCTTCTTTAATGGGGGCAACTACCTATATTGGAAGAACCAAATGAGGTTATTTATCAAATACAACGATTACGCTTTTTGGGATGTAATCGAGGACGGGCCATCCATTTCGATGAAACAAGAAGGTGATAGACAAGTTTCCAAGGCCAAGCACGAAATGATGGATAAAGAAAGAATGAAGCTTCAAGTGAATGACAAAGCCTTGCACATTCTCTTTTGTGCACTCGGACCGTATATGTATTCAAAGATGTCTTCATGTATAAGTTCAAAGGAGGTGTAGGACACTATAGAGACCACCTACAAGGGCACCAACGATGTTAAGTAGACCAAGATTGGACTCTTCAACATGAGCTACGAAAATTTCAAGATGGAGCCCGATGAAAGTGTCACAAAAATGTTCGATCGCTTCTCGGTCATTGTAAATGGTCTCAAAGGCTTCGGTGAGGTCATTCTCAAAGACAAACTTGTCCAAAGGCTTCAGTGAGGTCATTCTCAAAGGCAAAAAATTTGAAGACACTAAAGCTCGATGTTCTCATGTGATCTCTTCTCACTCATGAGATAATGAAGCAAGGAAGAGATGAAGAAAAGAAAAAAGAGGAGAAGAAGATAAAGAAAAAGGAGGTAGAAAAGAAGAAACTTGGAATTGCTCTCAAAGCTTCTTTTTATGAGAGTGAGTCGAGTGAGGAGGAAGATGAAGAGATGACTATGTTAGCCAAATGGTTCACTCGGTTCATGAAGTCCAACCGGGGAAGAAAGTTTAACCGAAAATGAGACTTCAAGAACAAAAACAAAGAGGAAGATAAAGACCAACCCATATACTATGAGTGCAAGAAACTGGGTCACATTCGAATGTAGTGCCCTCAACTAAAAAGGAAGAGATTTGGAAAGAAGAAAAAGCTCAAAGCTTAAAATTGCAACTCGGAGTGATAAGGAATCATCTGAGGATGAGGAGCAAGAAGTGGCTAACATTTGCCTCATGGCTCTTGAGGATGATCCTATGGTAACCTCTAACTCATCATCTTTTGATTTTACATATGATGAATTGCATGATGAATATGATGAGTTACAAGAGGTTTACGATGAGTTGGTAGAAAAATCTAAAGAATCGATTTTGAAAAATAAGAAAACGATTTTTGATTTAAAAGCTCAAAACAATTCTCTTTCAAAAACCAACTCGGAACTCGAAAAGAAAATTTGTATTTGATAAATCTTTCAAATGATCTCAAAAAGAAAATTCTTGATTTAGAAAAACTTCTTTTCGATTTCCAAGATTATTACACCAAAGAGGTGGATAATCTTAAAACTTCTCTAAACATGATTGGGAAAAATGGTTTTGAGAAAGGAAGTTCTTCAAAATCCCAATATGTGAAAAGAAATTTTGTTAACCACAAACAAAGAAGCTTCCATAAGCATTCTAGAAGTAAAAAGATTAGAAGTGTATGGGTTCCTAAAGAACTTATTGTTTCTATTGATATTCATGTTATTGCTTCTTGGATTCCCAAGGGAACCAAGTTTTTTGGAGCTAACACTCATGGACCCAAAATGATTTGGGTACCAAAAATCAAGAATTAATTCTTTGTTTGTAGAGAGAGCATTGCTGCAAGGCCAAAGCTTCAAGCAAAAACACATTGTACCTTGATAGTGGATGCTCAAGACACATGACCAGTGACAAGAGTAGATTCTTAGAGTTCAAACCAAAGAGTGGAGGAGTAGTGACTTTTGGTGACAATTTCAAAGGCCACATTGAAGGGATTGACTCCATTGGTAATCTCTCAACTACTCTTATTGAAAATGTTTTTTATGTCAACGGTCTTAAGCATAATTTATTGATCATTAGTCAATTGTGTGATAAGGGTTTTAATGTTCTATTTGATGCTAATGGATGTAAAATAATGAACATTGAAACTAATAAAATAATGCTCATAGGTCATTGATAACTCCTTAAAAGTACTACATTTTCCATCTATTTTATAATGTTTTTTTGCTATTTTTTCGAGTACACATGTTTGCATTTAGTATTAGTTTCCTATATTTTGCATAAAAAAGAGTTTAACAGGTGTCATTTTATGGTTTGAAGGGTTTTTATTGTTTGGCGTAGGTTCTATGTCAGATGGCGTGGCAAAAGAATAAGGGAAAACAAAAGTCACAATGCCAAGAATGATTACCGAGGAGTGGCCGGCAGTGCAATGCAGATGGACCATCAGTTGCATGCCAAGCCCCTTGGCAATGATGGACATCCCAAAAAAATAGGAAAGGATAAGTTTCCAAATATTACGCAAAATGGACCTACTCTGAAAAATCAAGAGCAACTAGTCGGCAGAAGTTTTCTACCAAGACCTCTAGCATCACAGTGATGATTAAGGGCATCAGCCCTAGACCATCATACATCAGCCCTACGCGGTGTTAAGCTGATAAAGAGATCAAGCACTTATCAAGGAGCCTTAGCCGAAATTTTGATTTGAATTTCTCCTAGGGTTTTCTCCTCACGCATCTGTATAAAGAGATCATTTACAAGCGTAGAGGGGATCACATTATTTTAGGAGCAAGCTAGCTTGAGATCATCTCCGATCACCTCCACCACCGACTAGAGTAACCGCACTGAGGAGGGCTGGAAGTAATCGAGGCTGAGTCGATCACCCTTTTTCCTTCGGTTTATTTTTAATTTTGAAGATGATGTTTGCAAACGATGAAGTTTATTTTGTGGTTAACCTCCTCATCATGAACTATTTTAATAGTTGGTGAGGGGTGGATGGATGAAACGTTGGTTTTTGCTTGCTTTTATTAATTAGGAATGCTTCGGCATAAAGTTTTATTCATTTGGGAATGTCTTTACTTTTTCCAAAACTTCTATGCCAAGCGACGGCTGGCATAGCTTGCTCATTGCAACTCAATATCATAACTGACTTGGGAGGCAACGATTACTTACGAAATTCTAAGGTGAGAAGCTTTGATAGAAGATGTTCAAGTAGATGAACTTACTTCAGGAGTGAGTCTACCCCATAGAGAGTAAAGATTGGAACTAAACTAAATTAATGGGAAACATACACTATAGACATATAGGGTTTTTACATGATTAACTTAAAGGCATTGCTATCGACGGAGGCAATGACTATCTTTTGAATATGCTCAATAAAATATTGCCAAAGCATGACATTACTAAAAGCTAGCATGGCATAAACAACGTGAAAACCGTGCACTCCTTGCCAACGCTCATTATCCACTTTTTCAAGCTCTCATTGCCAAAACTATTTTCTTTTATTCTCTTTTATTTTTAAAATCACTTTCCAAGACAATCATTTTCACCCTAAAGGTAAGTAACAATTGAACAATTGAATTCTAAGTCAATCCTTGTGGGATCGATACTCAGCTTAACTATTGTATTACTTGTCGACCGTGTATACTTACACGAAAAAGTACTTGACTTGGCATTGTTTTATACATTTCCAATACTTATTCTTATACCTTTTTCCAAGCACATTTTGGTCACAATAAGTTTTGGTGCAGTTGCCGAGGATTGCAACGGAGTTGATTGTTTTAAAAATTTTACTTGTTTGTTCTTTTACCTTTTATTGTTTATACCGGTGTATGACCAAAAGTCGCCCTGTGGTGGACGAGTGGCCATACGATCCGAAAATTGAGAAAACCTTGAGGAGGTTAAAGAAAAGATTTTGAGAAATGAATAATTAAGGTAATCAAAGGAATGGTATGGTGAATAATGAAGAAAATTTACCAAACAATAATCCACCAGCACCACATGTTGCCCCGAATGAAGAGGAGGAGAGACCTATTAGAGAATATTTGGCACCCAATATTGACAATTTAATGCCAGGATTCGTTGGCATAGAGGTAAATGCTGTCAATTTTGAACTTAAGCCGGTGATGATTTATACTCTTTTAAATGTAGGTCAATTCGATGGAGCGCTCACTAGAGATCGAAGGCAACATTTGAAGCAGTTCATGGAGATTAGCCAACTCTTCCAACAAACTGGAGTGCCTGACGATATTGTGAAATTGAGGCTATTCACATTTTCCTTGAGTGATAGAGCCAAGACATGGATTAATTCTTTACCACCAGGTTCAGTAAGTTCATGGGAAGACCTATGCCAAAAGTTCTTGACAAGATTTCAGCCGCCAACACTCACTGCCAAGTTGAGGGGTGAGATCATTACATTCAGACAGGCTATTGAGGAAACATTATATGATGCCTGAGAAAGATTTAAAGACTTGCTAAGAATGTGTCTGATGCACGGATTCCCGAACTAGACCTAAATACAAACTTTCTATAATAGGTTGAATGCACAAACACGTATTGTTATTGATGCTTCCACAGCCGGTTCATTACTCGATAATAAATACTCAAAAGTGGTAGAAATCCTTGAAAGGATCTCAATCAATGATTTCGAGTACCCTATTGTTAGACTTGGGACTGGAACCAAAACTAGTGGAATATTGAAAGTAGATGAGCTGACATCCCTTCATGCTGAAATTGCAAATCTCACCACCATGGTGAAATCTTTGCAAAAGAACAACAAGTCCCAAGAAGTTTAAATATTGGATCCATTTTGCACAATTTGCGGAGAAAGTCATCGTTTAGAACATTGCCCTGCCAACCCTCAGTCGGTAAATTATGTTGGCAATTATAATCGAAATTACAATTCTAATTCCACTACTTATAATGCAGGTGGCGACAACACCCTAATTTGGCTTGGGGAAATCAACGAGGCAATCAGTACAATGCTCAACAACAGAGCAATAATGCTCAACGGTATAACAACCAGAGGCTGAATAATAATGCAATGCCAGCAAGAGCCCAGAATAATTTTGAGTAAGAACAAAATCAAGGGAATGCTCTTACTGATTATATGGAGAGAAATGACACCAATGTTCAGAGTTTGGCAGCATCAATGCGTAACTTGGAGGTCCAACTTGGACAGATTGCCAATGCTCTTAGAGCGGCCTTAAGGAACTTTGCTAAGCGACACTGAAGATGCTAGGCGGAAAGGCAATGAGAATGCAAAGCAATAACTCTTCGAAGTGGTAAGCAATATGAAGCAGAGATGGCTGTCAGACTATCAGTCTAATGCCAAACTAACAGTACAATGCTAGCAGAGGATTCCAAAGAAGCAGAACAAAGAAGAAATGATGCCAGATCACATTCAGATTCTAGTCGGTCTACAGACGCCAGAGCACAAGTTGATGCCAAGCAGCAGAACGAGGCCAGACAAAAATCTAATGCAGTAATTCCTTGGCAAAGACAGCACAGCCAACAGAAGTTTATCTGCCACCACCTTTTACAGCTCGCCTTAAAAAACATAAGCAAGATCAGCAATTTAAGCATTTTTAGAAGTGCTTAAGAAGTTGCAAATCAACCCTCCCCTAGTGGAGGCTCTCGAGCAGATGCCCAACTATGTGAAGTTCATGAAGGACATCCTAACCAAAAAGCATAAGTTGGGAGATTTTGAGACAATAGCCCTTACCGAATGATGCAATGCCATGATTCACAATCGCTTACCACCAAAACTAAAAGATCCAGAGAGTTTTACTATTCCTTGTACCATTGGCAATAAATTTGTTGGAAAGCTATTATGCGATTTAGGTGCTAGTATTAACTTGATGCCACTGTCTATTTTCAGGAAAGTAGGCGTTGAAGCAAGGCCTACAACTGGCAGATCGATAATATGTGCATCCCAAGGGTAAGATTGAGGATGTGTTAATGAAGGTAGACAAATTTATTTTTCCTGCCGATTTTATCATATTGGATTATGAAGCTGATGTTAATGTACCAATCATCTTAGGCAAACCTTTTCTTACCATGGGTAGAACTCTTATCGATGTTCATAAAGGGAAATTAACAATGCGTATGAATGACCAGCAGGTTACATTTAACGTGTTTCGAGCATTTCCAATTTGTTTGAAGAACCTGATGAAATATCCTTGGAGGTTAAAAACGTGAATTATCTTGAACAACCTGAGCCACTTGAGTTGGCTAGAAGAGAGATCGTGGCACCCAAGCCATCTACTGAAGAGCCACCAACATTGGAGCTAAAAACATTGTCAGAGCACCTGAAGTATACTTATTTAGGTAAAAACTCAACTTTGCCTGTAATCATTGCTGATGATCTCATTAATGATTAGGAGGAAAGATTATTGGGAATGCTATCAACCTATAAGAAAGCTTTGGGGTGGACCTTGGCAGACATCTGAGGTATCAGCCCAACTATTTGCATGCATAAGATCATACTTGAGGAAGATCATGTAAGTCAGTTGAAGGACAAAGACGGCTAAACCTTAGTATGAAAGAAGTAGTAAAGAAAAAAATCATTAAATGGTTAGATGCTGGGATTATTTATCCCATTTTTGACAGCTCATGGGTTAACCCAATATAGTGTATGCCAAAGAAATGTGGCATGACTGTAGTCCAGAACAACAAGGATGAATTGATTCCCTCCAAGACTATCACAGGATGGAGGGTGTGCATGGATTACTGAAGACTGAATAGTGTCACAAGGAATGACCACTTCCCACTGCCTTTCATCGACCAGATGTTAGACAAGCTAGCAGGTAAAGCATTTTATTATTTTTCAGATGGCTATTCTAGATATAACCAGATTGCGGGACGTTTGCCTTTAGAAGGATGCCATTTGGGCTGTGTAATGCACCGACAACGTTTCAACGGTGCATGATGTCTATTTTTTCTAACATGATTGAGCATAACTTGGAAGTGTTTATGGACAATTTCTCAGTGTTTGGCAAAACATTTGAGGAATGTCTTCTGGGTTTAGAATAGGTCTTGAAAAGATGCATAGAGACAAACCTAGTGTTGAATTGGGAAAATGCCATTTCATGGTAAAAAAGGGCATTATTCTCGGTCACAAGGTTACCAAGAGAGGTTTGGAAGTATATCAAGCAAAAGTTGAGGTAATTAAGCAGTTGCCTCCACCTATCAATGTGAAAGGTATAAGATTTTTTTTGGGTCATGGTGGTTTCTATCGTCGATTCATTAAAGACTTCTAAAAAATTTCTAAGCCTTTGTGTTCACTTTTAGAGAATAATAAAACTTTTGCTTTTGACGATTTATGTTTGAGAGCTTTTCAGGAACTGAAGAAGAGATTAATTAACACCCTTATAGTCGTGGGCCCTAATTGGAATAAGCCATTTGAGCTCATGTGCGATGCCAACGACTATATCGTAGGAGCAGTCCTAGGACAACGGCATGGCAAGGTTTTTCATACCATCCATTATGCCAGCCGAACACTGAATGGAGCACAACTTAACTACTCCACAATAGAGAAAGAGTTTCTTGTTGTTATCTTTGCTTTTGAAAAATTTAGATTTTATCTTATTGGTAACAAAGTTGTGGTTTTTACAAATCATACAGTTCTGAAATACCTTTTTCACAAAAATTGATGCCAAACCAAGACTGATTCGATGGGCACTCTTACTGTAGGAATTTGATCTTGAAATTAGAGACAAGAAAGGAGTGAAAATGCAGTAGCCAACCATCTATCACGCCTAGAACATCATTTGGAAGATGGTAAGTATGATGTCATAAGGGATGAATTTCCTCACGAGTCCCTACTTGTAGTCAGTGCGGTGCCATGGTACGTTGACATTGTCAACTACCTGGTAAGCAATGTGATGCCACAATACTTGGCACATCCCTCGCAGAAGCGTTTCCTGAGAGAGGCTCGACGGTACTATTGGGATGAACCCATACTAGACGAACATCATAGAATTTTGCAACTATGCCATGAAGAACCATACGGAGTTCATTTTGCTGGAATGAAGACTGCTGCCAAGGTGTTGCAGTCTGGTTTCTTTTGGCCTACACTATACCAAGATGCTCACAATTTTGCCAAAGCATGTGATTGGTGTCAACGAACAGGGAACATTTCTGGCAGACACCAAATGCCACTTCAAAACATAATGCATGTAGATTTATTTGATGTTTAGGGGATAGACTTCATGGGCCCATTCATCCCTTTATTTGGTAAATTGTATATATTAATGGCGGTTGACTATGTTTCCAAATGGGTTGAGACTGTAGCCTTGCAAACTAACGATGCTAAGGCTGTTGCTAAATTTTTGCACAAAAACATTTTTACTAGATTTGGTGCCCCAAGAGCTATTATACATGATGGGGGCACTCATTTTAAATGTCGTTTAATATCTAGAGCTTTATGTAGGTGCGAAATTCAACAGCGAATTGCTACAGCATACCACCCTCAAACGAATGGTCAAGTTGATATATCAAATAAGGAAATCAAGAACATTCTCAAAAAACTGTGAATCCCACAAGAAAGGATTGGTCCTAACGGCTAGATGAATCTTTGTGTGCATACATGAATGCCTTTAAAACACCTCTATGATGTTCTTCTTTTCGACTCATTTTTGGGAAATCATGCCATCTGCCAGTAGAAATGGAACATAAAGCTTATTGGGCAATTCAGAAACTTGGCATGGCATAGAGGAATGCTGGAGAGAGGAGGTTGTTAGACCTTAGTGAGTTAGAGGAATTCAGATTACAAGCGTATGGGATTGTCAGGCTCTACAAGGAAAGGACAAAGTGCTGGCATGATAGAAGAATTTTGCCAAGGAAGTTCATGGTAGGTAAACATGTTCTTCTGTTTACCTTACGACTTAAAATTTTTCCAGGGAAGCTCAAGTCAAGATGGTCAGGACCATTTGAAGTTGTTAAATCTTACGTTCATAGAGTAGTTGATATTCGAGATTTGACTAACGGGACAATTTTTAAAGTAAATAGTCACCGACTTAAGCATTATGTGCAAGAGACTCCAAAAGATGCCAATGAGGTTATCCTCTTGGCAGAAATTTAGCAATCTCCAAAATGGTTTGACTTATTTGTAAATATTAGGATTAGTGTTTTCCTTACATTATTTTATGTTTTGTTTTCTTGATTTTTTTACTTATTTATTTTTCCATCTTGAAAGGGTTCTTTGAGTGAATGCATGATTTTTACTGCCAGCATATTTTTAGATTGCCAACAGCATTTTTTATGCCAACGACGAACCAAAGGGAGGCTAGTACGATTGATAAAAAAGAAAAGAAAAAGGGAAAAAATAAATATATTGGTTTGAATAAGATAAAACCCTAGCTGCCCTAGGGTAAATCGAATTTCAAAATTTTCCTCCTTATCCTATCACCTTCCCCGCCGATTTGAATTCCATCATCATTATCTTTTCACGCATCCAATTCAAATTCTCTCATCATTATCCCTATTAAATCGGCTAAACACTCTACATTTTTCTCTCTCTTTCCTACTTCAACAATCTAGCCGATTTTCTTTCCCTCTTTATTCAAACCCATATCCTTTTTTCTCAAAAGAACCAAGTGCCCTAAAAACCATCCTCACTCATCACCTTTTCACTTTCTTTCTGTCAAGAATCAATGGCATCTTCATCTCTTCCATTCAAATGCTTCTTTATTGCTAAAATCGAGAAGAGGCATGATGAAAATTTTTCTTCGTGGAACTTCTCCTACGAGAAAAGATTCTAGTTGAAGGATGAGCCAAGTCTTGGCTATACCATGGAGTTTGATAAGTGTTCAAAAGTACTATTTTTATTACCTTTTTACTCATATTATTGTTAGACTTAGGCTCATATTAGTTGCATAATTAGTCATTAATGCATTAATTCATGTTTCTTTCCACCGTTGAGCTTGATTACATAACTTGGTTATTTTTGTGGAAAAAGATGCTGCTTTGGTGTGTTTTTGTGTGTGTGCAGAAACAAGGCTGGAACCAGTTGCCAAGGCAATGCATGAAGGAGCTGCCGAGCTAGTTGCCAAGGCAATTTTCGACAAAGAATAAGATGATATGGTAGTCGAAATTGATGACTAGATAACCCCAAGATGACGTGGAGCAAAGTTAAATTCCAAAGGAGTTTGATTTCCATGAAGAGGTTAAAGAGAAATTAAATCCCAAGAAGATAGGAGAAGTTCTAGAAGGAATTTAAATACAATAAAGAATTATATTCTTTAAAGATAATTTAATTCCAACTTAACTTCTTCTTCAAAAAGGATTTTGACCTAGCCATCTCCTATTTAAAGGACCAAGCCGTCAAAGAGAGGTGAGCAAGGGGAGAGAAATTTTAAAAACTCTAAAGAAGCAAGAGGGGAGAGATTTTGACAAGGGAGAAAGCTTGGAGGGAGAGTTCGATTGAGAGGTTTTCCAAGGAGGGCTGATCGATTTCTTCTTCTTCTTCTTTGCTTCCATTAGATTCATGGTTTGAGGATTATTCTTTGTATATCTTTTGAACCCAACCATGAACTAACTTGATTGGTTGGGGTTATTGTGTTTTAGTGGTTGAGAAACAATTGGATTTTGTTTAGGTAATAAGAGTTTGCACTTTCAATTCAAGGTTTACTCATTCTTGGTTCTTATTCTTGTTTGCGAGTGAATTGGGAAAGGATCTCGTAACTTCATCTATTTATCTAATATCGGGAGAGTTACATTCAAGAAACGAATGAGTATGATCTTTATTCAATCTATTGATGGTGAAGATTAATCCGGCTTAGGAATAAGTTAAGGATTTCAACGGCTAAGAGGAGTGCAAGATTGGTTGTTGTTCACCCTTGATTCACGCAGAGATGTATTATCAAGGCATGCACAAGTAGCTAGAGTTTCGACTTAGGGATAAGAAGAAACCATTGAAGAACGCTCTGTTGAACCTTGAAGTTGCTGCCCAGACGCCCAAGTAGTTGCCTAGCTAGTCGCCCAGGCAACCATCGATTAGTTGCCAAGGCAACCCCGCTGTGCAAGTTGCCACGCAACTGAGTTGCCCTTGCACTCTTTTACCAAGACGATCCAATCGGCTATCACTCCACAACTCACGACAACCTGGCCTATTCCCTCTCTTTTGATTTCATCTATTCTTTTAGTTTATTGCTCTTAGTTTACTCGTTCATTAGAACTCATATTATCAATTGTGTTTTTATTTTCACAGTGCAGTAACTTAAGCAAAGTGGCCCAAACCAATCCCTATGGAGACGATACTCGATACTCATATCACTTTATTACTTGTGACGTGTATACTTGCACAATTGCGTAGCACTTATTACACGCAACAAGTTTTTTGCGCCGTTGTCCGGGATTGGCAATTGGTGTTAGTTGTTTTTGTTATTGCATTTTTTTAGTTTTACTAACTTTTCTTTTTGTTTGTTTTATCAAAAAAAATTAGGTGCGCTACAAGTTAAGGGACATCAACATGTCGGGAAATAAAAGCCGATCTATTCGAGAGTTGATGTTGGAAGATATGAATCAATCCAGTCAAGAGTTTCTTGCACCCTTTGATGATTACCTATACCAACCGAGAAAAGCCCAAAGACCCTATACCGTGGAAAAATCTTGTGCTATGTGTGGAGAACATCATGTGTTTGAAAATTGCCCTCACATTTTCAATGCATATGACTACATGGAGGACCACAGAGGAAACCAGCAGCAAAATTCTTCATGGTATGGTCAAAAAGCTCAAAATGTTTTTTACCATAACAATTTTGCCACAGCAACAGATATGCCATAGCAATGTAGTCCTTTTCAAGAACATTCAAATTCCTTGGAGGAAACATTGCTAGCTTCCTTGGCTAGACTTGACAGATTAATTGAAGAGATTCGAGAGTTATCAAAGTCTATAGATACGAGGATAGCTCAGTGGGATGCAATCTTGGGGGATTCAGAAGATCAATTGAGGAGATCCACATATGTCATGGGTAACATGCACCGACAATTCATTCCTAGGGATACTGAAGTCCCAAGGCAAGAGGACAAGGAACAATGCAAGGAAAGATCTCCGATGTGTGAGGAACAACTAAAATCTCTAAGTCGAGAGTATGTTGATGAGAAAGTCTTCCCAACACATGATGAGCCTGAGCAAAAAATTGCCTCAGCAATGATTGAGGAGCCTGAATAGAGGAATGTCGCGACAACACTCAGTGAAGCTGAGAATAACAATACTACAGCAAATTCTGAGGAACCAGATGCCCAAAAGGTTACAACTTGATGTTGAAGTAGAAATCTTTAGATTGTTCTCATCTACAGTTGCCACGGCAATTGCATGACCACATGCAAGATCAACGAGATGATAATACTTTGCCAATGGAATATGAGCAGGTAATGGTTGAACCTTTTGAATTCTTTAAAAACTCACCTCGTCCATTGTAGGTATGTCTTGAGGAACCGATATTGGTAGATTTGAAGCCATCGAAATCTCTATTGATGAGATGTTTGAGAGGCCAAAAGAAAAATGTGTTTGGATTCGTAAAGTTTTTCAGAAAATTGGTTATTCCCTTGACTTACAGCAAATTTTGGCAACTGATTGCCACAGCAATTGGCTTGAGCAGCAATTGCCACGATAACAAAGGCTATATCCAACCATGATAGAAGTCGACAAGAATAAGGTAATTGAATGGTTGAGAATGGATATAATTTTTCCTATTAATATATTTGTGCCTTCAGGAATAGTAGCAAGGTAGAGGGCATACATGGACTACAAGGGAACACGAAAGAATGACACATCCACCATGGTAACACAAAGGAGAGTAGTTGGGAGCACATTGGCCCAACTCTTTTTGGGCAATATTGTCACCCGATGGAGGGTGCGGATGGACTATAAGAAGTATCGAAAACGACCATCCTCAAGTTTTCTCAGATATGCAGTAACATTAGAAGATGCATGATGGCACTCTTTTCAGACATGGTCGAAGACTTTCTTGAGATCTTCATGGATGATTTTTCCATTTTTGGTAATGACTTCGACAGTTGCCTCGGCAATTTAAAGAAGCTGTTGGCAAGATGTGAAGAAACTAATTTAGTCCTTAATTGGAAGAAGTGCCATTTTATGGTAATGAAGGAATAATGCTCGGCCACAAGATTTCATCCAAGGGAATTGAAGTAGACAAAGCCAAGGTGGACGTGATCGAGAGATTACCCCCACCAAGTTCGATTAAAGGAATTTGAAGCTTTCTTGGACATGCAGGTTTTTACAGGAGGTTCATTCATAATTTTTCTAAAATTACTAAACCCTTGTGCAATTTGCTTGAACAAGATAAAGTCTTCAATTTTGATGATTCTTGCGCCCAAGCATTCAAAACCCTAAAGGAAAAGCTTGCCTCGACACCCATTGTCGTTCCACCAGATTGGATGCTACCTTTTGAGCTCATGGTGATGCAAGTGATTTCGCGGTAGGAGCAGTCCTAGGCCAACGCACAGGAAAGGAACAGAAAATCAAGTAGCCAATCACTTATCATGTTTAAAATGTAATAGGGAGGAGGACGCGGATTTAGAGATATGCGATGCATTCTGGATGAGCAATTTTTAGTTGCCTCGGCAACCATGGATGCGCACGCCTCGGCAACCCTTGACGCCTCGACAACCATGGATGCGCATGCCTCGGCAACCCTCGACGTCGTAGCAGCTTTTGACGCTCACGCCTTGGAAACCATGGATGTGCATGCCTCGGCAACCCTCGACACCGCAGCAGCTCTTGACATGCACGCCTCGGCAACTCCAGACACACACACCTTGGCAACCACTGATATGCACGCCTCGGCAACCATGGACGCGCATGCCTCGACAACTCTATACGCACACGCCTCGGCAATCTTGGGAGCAGTCACCAAGGCAGCACATGCCTCGGCAATACCCTGGTACGCAGATTTAGTTAATTTCCTTGTTTGTGGTATTTTACCTTATGGCCTTACTCACCAAGGAAGAAGCGGTTCCGCCATGATGCTAAGCATTTACTTTTGGGACGAGCCTCTTTTATTTAAACAATGTGCAGATCAGGTAATACGCCTATGTGTCCTTGAAGAAGAGCAGCAGAATGTACTCTAGCAATGTTATTCTTCACCCTATGAAAGACATTTTGAAGGAACTCGTACCGCGGCCAAAGTTTTGCAATCCGGTTTGTATTGGCCAACACTATACAAAGATGCCCAAGAGTTTTACAAGTAATGTGATCATTGCCAGAGGACGGGCAATATCACCCACAAACCAATGGGCAAGCAGAAATTTCCAACTGGGAATTGAAGGGTATACTCGAGAAAGTTGTAAATCCCTCTATGAAGGATTGGTCAGTAAGACTAGATGACGCACTTTGGGCATATCGCTCTGCATTCAAAACGCCCTTAGATATGTCCCCCTTCCGACTTGTCTATGGCAAAACATGCCATATACCGGTAGAAATCGAACACAAGGCATATTGGGCAATCAAGACCGTGAATATGGATTGGGAAAGTGCCGGGCAAAAGCGTTTGTTGGACCTCAACGAGATAGAAGAATTCTGTGCACTCGCCTATAACAATGTACGAATCTACAAGGAGAAAACAAAGCAATGACAGGACAAGAAACTATTGCCACAACAATTCATGCCAGGGCAACTAGTTCTCTTATTCAATTCTCGGCTAAAACTTTTCCCGGGAAAACTGAAATCAAGACGGTCGGGTCTATTCAAAGTTGTCAAACCATTCTCCCATGGTGCCGTGATAATCAAGTCCACTACCGACGAACATGAATTCAAAGTTAACAGACAAAGATTGAAGCACTACAACGGTGCCCATGTAGAACGTAACAAAGAAGTTGACACCTTAGGAGACGCGTGAGCATGCTCTCCTTTCGATATTTTCTTTTTTTTTCTTCTTTTTTTTCGAACTATTTTTTTCTATTATTTTTGGTCATTTTTTCTCTTTATTTATTTTTGAAATTTTTAGGAGATATTTTATTTTTCTTCATTATCTTTAGTTTCTAGGTTTTCTTTGTTTTCTTTTCTTTTCCACAACAAGACTCACAACCACCATGCTAAGGAAATTCACTGTCGACTATTTGCCACAGCAACCACAACAGAGATTGCCCAGGCAACAACAATGGTGTCGGCAACTTCTGATGCCCAAACATGGATCAAATCAAAGCAATGCTATTCACGCGGTACCAGCCACAAGCATTCAACCACCGACCGAAAAATGAATCAAGAAAACGGCACAAAGGAAACTTATCATTTGAGGTGACGACCACTCCGACTAACTCATTTCATTTAGTTTCTTTTAAATTTTGTTTCACTTTTACGTGCATTGAGGACAATGCTTCTCTCGAGTTTGGGAGGTGTTGGTTTCTAGTTAGTTTCATGTTTAGTTGCATTCATCTTTAGCAATCACATATAGGTTGCATATGTTACTTGCCATGCCTTTAATTGGATTTAATTGCTTAAGACTTGTTGAATATCCAATGATGAATTTTTGTCACTGCACTTAATTGAAAAAACCTTTAATTTTAGGATTGCATGAAAAGAACTTAGAATTTTACTATAATGCTGAATTTTTTTACACGGTTGTGGCTTGTTGATTGGAAGAAACTTAGTGAACTTAGGTTGCTTAAAATTTGGGTAAATTTAAAATTGAAAATTAAAAGTTAATTTCTTGCTAGAGGTGCCCGAAACTGGCTCTAGTAGTAAATGCACTTTCTTGCTAGAGGTGCCCGAAATTGGCTCTAGTAGTTAATGCACATTAAAGAATCGCTAGAGGTGCTCGAAATTAGCTCTAGTCGATTAAAATAAAATGAGAAATTGCTTACTTTGCTAGAGGCGCCCGAAATTGGGTCTAGTGAAAATAAAAATAAATGCCCCGGTAATTAAATTGATAAAAGCCTATTGTTCACATAGAATCTTGAAAATCAACTTGTACCCAACTACGCACACACATTGTCACGAGCATTATAGTTTGGTTCTGGGTAATTTTTGTGATATCCGAAAAATTAAAAGGTGAACATACTTTGTGCCACGGTTCCGAAGTTTGAATTCAAGTTTGAAGCATGTCTTTGATGATTAAAGTCTTCGTAGGTAATTGTTAGTTTGCATTGCTTGAGGACAAGCAATAGTTCGAGTTTGGGGGTGTGATAAGTGTTCAAAAGTACTATTTTTATTACCTTTTTTACTCATATTATTGTTAGACTTAGGCTTATATTAGTTGCATAATTAGTCATTCATGCATTAATTCATGTTTCTTTCCACTGTTGAGCTTGATTACATAACTTGGTGATTTTTGTGGAAAAAGATGTTGCTTTGGTGTGTTTTTGTGTGTGTGTAGAATCACTTGCCTAAACAAGGCTGGAACCAGTTGCCAACGCAATGCATGAAGGAGATCTCGAGCTAGTTGCCAAGGCAATACATGAAGGAGATGTGGAGCTAGTTGCCAATGCAATTTTCGACAAAGAATAAGATGATATGGTAGTCGAAATTGATGACTAGATAAGCCCAAGATTACGTGGAGCAAAGTTAAATTCCAAAGGAGTTTGATTTCCATGAAGAGGTTAAAGAGAAATTAAATCCTAAGAAGATAGGAGAAGTTCTAGAAGGAATTTAAATATAATAAAGAATTATATTCTTTAAAGATAATTTAATTCCAACTTAACTTCATCCTCAAGAAGGATTTTGATCTAGCCATCTCCTATTTAAAGGACTAAGCCGTCAAAGAGAGGTGAGCAAGGGGAGAGAAATTTCGACAACTCCAAAGAAGCAAGATGAGAGAGATTTCGAAAAGGGAGAAAGCTTGGAGGGAGAGCTCGATTGAGAGGTTTTCCAATGAGGGTTGATCGATTTTTTCTTCTTCTTTGCTTCCATTAGATTCATGGTTTGGGGATTACTCTTTGTATATCTTTTGAACCCAACCATGAACTAAATTGATTGGTTGGGGTTATTGTGTTTTTTTGGTTGAGAAACAATTGGATTTTGTTTAGGTAATAAGAGTTTGCACTTTCAATTCAAGGTTTACTCATTCTTGGTTCTTATTCTTATTTGCGAGTGAATTGGGAAATGATCTCGTAACTTCATCTATTTATCTAATATCGGGAGAGTTAGATTCAATAAACGAATGATTATGATCTTTATTCAATCTATTGATGGTGAAGATTAATTCGGCTTAGGAATAAGTTACGGATTTCAACAGCTAAGAGGATCGCAAGATTGGTTGTTGTTCACCCTTGATTAACACATGGATGTATTATCAAGGCATTCACAAGTAGCTAGAGTTTTGACTTAGGGATAAGAAGAAACCATTGAAGAACGCTCTGCCGAACCTTGAAGTTGCCGCCCAGACACCCAAGTAGTTGCCCAGCTAGTCGCCCAGGCAACCATCGAGTAGTTGCCAAGGCAACACCGCTGTGCAAGTTGCCACGGCAACTGAGTTGCCCTTGCACTCTTTTACCAAGACGATCCAATCGACTATCACACCTCAACTCACAATAACCTAGCCTAGTCTCTCTCATTTGATTACATCTTCTTTTACTTTATTGCTTTCTAGTTTAGTTGTTAATTAAAACTCCTACAATCTTTTACTTGTGTTCTTTTACCTTTTACAGTGCAAGAGATTAGATTCTTGAAGTGGCACCAATCCCTGTGGAGACGATATCTTTTATACTATAACTTGGCCATATATTCAGAACCGGGACAAGGTGTTGAAATAGGCCCTTGATGAAATAGTTACGCTTCTGGTACCTGATTTTCTTGAGTTCCCTGCTAGTTTCCTTGGCAATGGAGGATGCCAACAAGCCCTCACTCTTCATGGGAAAAGACTCCATAGTTAGAGGATATGGTCGCAATCTCCCATACTCCACTCTCTCCAATCCCAACATCACTGGTACATGTTGAAACTGCCAGCACTAATTCACCCATAGAATCTGAAGATGAAGGACACCAAGCCGCCGCCACACCTGCTACGTTGAAGTCTGCTCCAGAAAAGTCGAGCATCGATAGGTGATTTGAGGAAGTCATATGGACCTTGTAGTCCACTACAATAGAACCAAAGAAGAGCTTCAAGTGCAAGAAGCATAAGGCCCCCGATAGGGGCAGTTTTGTTAAGAGAAAGATGCGTGTCTCTAGGCCAAAACCTTCAACCGAATGAGAGTGTTCTTCCCCTTAAACTCCTTTACTGAATTTCATTTTTTTCATATTCATGCATTATTTGTTTCTTTATATATGTTTTGTTCATGCATGGAGGACTATGCACATTTTAAGTTTAGGGGTGTGCAGTGTTCTCCATTTCTGTCATGCATTCGATATCATGCATTATTCATGTTTAATTTTTGCCATGCATCCCAAACCCAAAA
Source organism: Hibiscus mutabilis (assembly GCA_019671005.1). Classification (NCBI taxonomy): domain Eukaryota; kingdom Viridiplantae; phylum Streptophyta; class Magnoliopsida; order Malvales; family Malvaceae; genus Hibiscus; species Hibiscus mutabilis. Next base: position 6,530,370 of record CM033718.1, on the reverse strand, counting down.
AAATATCTCAGTTGATTTGTGAGTTGCCAGTATATTGTTAGCATGCTTGAACTTGTAACTAGTTAGCATGTCCGATGATGACATTGTCCTATGAAATTGTATGCCAGTTGAACTTCAATGCCCAGGTTGCTTGGCAGTAAACTCTAGTATTTGGAACTTTAGCCTCACTTTACACGTGGCATGTATCTAGTTTATTGAAATGAACTTAGGACTTCTTGAAGCTAAACTCAGTGTGAATAAATAAATGAAAAAAATTTATGTTAGGGTTTTTCTTAAAAAATAGAAGAAAAATATGAATAAGGCAGCAATGTTTTGCCAATGGCTTAGGCACTCCTCTACCTTAGGGATAATAGGTTATTTGGGGATTCGTGGTATGCTCCCTCTTAGTACTCAAGTCAAAACCCTAGGGTACGAGTGTAAAATGGGTTAGCTTAGTGATGTAGTCTAAACTAACACGAGTATTCGTGGTATGTTCCTTCTTATGACTCGCGCCAAACTGCGCATGACGCGACCCCACTTGTAAGCCAACATCAAAATACCCTTGGTAGTATAATTATTCAAAAAATTTGAGTTTTGGTAGTAAGGAACCTTAAGGGAATTGATGTGAGCTTGATACATGTTGCTCGCACATATGCACACTTTAGAACCTTAGACTAGGTCTTTATTTGTTGCACTTGAATTGTTGAACTATTGGCATTGATATATTGGATTTCGAAGACAGACCTAGAGTCAATTAGAGCTTGTTGGCATGTGTTGGGAAGTCATTCATTTCTGCTAAGGTACCTTTTTGTTTTACTGTTTTCTTACATTACTTGAGGACAAGCAATGAGCTAGGTTTGGGGGAGTGATAACTCCTTAAAGTACTACATTTTCCATCAATTTTACAATGTTTTTTTGCTAATTTTCAAGTACACATGTTTGTATTTAGTATTAGTTTCATGCATTTTGCATAAAAAGGAGTTTAATGGGTGTACTTTTATGGTTTGAAGGGTTTTTATTGTTTGACGCGGGTTCTATGTTAGATGGCGTGGTAAAGGAATAAGGGAAAGCAAAAGTCAAAATGCCAGGGATGATTACCGAGGAGTGGTCGACAGTGCAATGCAGATGGATTATCAGTTGCATGTCAAGCCTGTTGGCAATGATGGACAGCCCGAAAAAATAGGAAAGGATAAGGTTCCGAAGAATACGCAAAATGGACCTAATTCAAAAAATCATGAGCGGCTAGTCGATGGAAGTTTTCTGCCAAGACCTTTGGCATTGCAGTGATAATTGATGACGTCAGCCCTAGACCACTATACATCAGCCATACGCGATGATAAGCTGATAAGGAGATCAAGCACTTATCAAGGAGCCTTAGCCGAAATTTTAATTTGAATTTCTCCTAGGTTTTTCTCCTCACGCATCTATATAAAGAGATCATTTCCAAGCGTAGAGGGGATCGCATTATTTTGGGAGCAAGCTAGCTTAGGATTATCTCCGGTCACCTCCACCACCAGATAGAGTAGCCACACCGAGGAGGGCTGGAAGTAATCGAGGCTATGTCGACCGACCCTTTTTTCTTTCCTTTTTCCTTCGGTTTATTTTTAACTTTGAAGATGATGTTTGCAAACGAAGAAGTTTATTTTGTGGTTAACCCCCTCATCATGAACTAATTTAATAGTTGGTGTGGGGTGCATGGATGAAATGTTGTTTTTTGCTTGCCTTTATTAATTAGGAATGCTTCAACATAAAGTTTTATTCATTTGGCAATGTCTTTACTTTTTCCAAAACTTTTATGCCAAGCGATGGTTGGCAAAGCTTGCTCATTGCAACTCAATATCATAACTGACTTGGGAGGCAACGATTACTTGCCAAATTCTAAGGTGAGAAGCTTTGACAGAAGATGTTCAAGTAGATGAACTTACTTCGGGAGTGAGTCTAGCCCTTAGAGAGTAAAGATTAGAACTAAACTAAATTAATTAATGGGAAACATACACTATAGAAATATAGGGGTTTTTACATGATTAACTTAAAAGCATTGTTATCGACGGAGGCAATGACCATCTTTTGAATATGCTCAATAAAACATTGCCAAAACATGACATTACTAAAAGCTAGCATGCCATAAACAACGTGAAAACCGTGCACTCCTTGCCAATGCTCATCATCCACTTTTTCAAGCTCTCATTGCCAATGCTATTTTCTTTTATTCTCTTTTATTTTTAAAATCACTTTCTAAGACAATCATTTTTCAACCTAAAGGCAAGTAACAATTGAGCAATTAAATTCTAAGTCAATCCCTGTGGGATCGATACTCAGCTTAACTGTTGTATTACTTGTCGGCCGTGTATACTTGCACGAAAAAGGACTTGACTTGGCATTGTTTTATACATTTCCAATACTCATTCTTATACCTTTTGCCAAGCAAATTTCGGTCACAACAATCATCGCATAGGTAACATTTACATGGTGCATTTAGATGACATTCATGTTTCCAATGCATGCTTTGTTGCACAAAATGAACATTATACATGGTTATGGCATAGGAAACTAGGACATGCTAGCATGAATGTTTTAGAGAAATTTGTTTCCCTAAATCTAGTAAGAGGTTTACCTAAGCTAGATTTTTCTAAAGATAAAATTTGTAATGCATGTGCTAAGGGTAAACATCAAAGATCTTCATTTAAATACATTAATGATGTTTCTATATGTATAGTGTTACAATTGATCCGTATGGATCTTTTTGGGCCAATTAGGACTATGAGCTTGGGTGGTAAATGTTATTCATTTATGTTAGTAGACGAATACTCTAGATTCACTTGGGTTCTCTTCTTAAATACTAAGGATGATGCTTTAGAAAAGTTCATCACATTTTCAAAAATTACTCAAAATGACCTTGGTCAAAAGATTTCACATATTAGAAGTGACCATGGACCGAATTTCAAAATATAGGTTTTGAGGATTTTTGTGATGAAAATGGTATATGCCGTAATTTTTCAACTCCTCACACTCTCTAACAAAATGGGGTAGTTGTTAGGAAAAATAGTATTTTAGAAGAAATGGCTAGAAGCATGCTTTGTGAAAATAATTTACCTAAATATTTTTGGGCGGGAGCCACTAATACGGCTTGTTATATCATAAATAGAGTAATGATTAGGCCTATTTTGAAGAAAACACCTTATGAGATTTTGAAATCCAAAAAGCCTAACATTAGCTATTTTCATCCATTTGGTTGTAAATGTTTTGTTTTAAACAATGGAAAAGACAACTTAGGCAAATTTGATGCTAAAAGTGATGAAGATATTTTTCTAGGATACTCTTTAAACTCTAAAGCCTATCGAGTATTTAATAAAAGAACTTTGGTTGTTGAAGAGTCCATCCATGTTGTTTTTGATGATAACCTCCTTCTGAGAAATGATTCTTGTGATGATGATGATGTAGGAATCATTGAAGCCATTGATGAAGGACAAACATCAAAGGTGGATGAGGTTCCAAACAAAGAACAAGAAACACAAGATCCACCTGTTGAAGCCTTGAAGGACATGGCACTTGAGGAAAAGAAGGTCACCTACCCAAGGGAGTTCAACTATGTCAAGGGTGGTGAGGTTTTGGGTGATCCATCCAAAGGGGTAACCACTCGTTCTTCTCTTAAGATCTTTAATAATGTTGCATTCATTTCATGCATTGAGCCTAAAAATATCAAAGAAGCATTAAAAGATGATTTTTGGATATTGGCTATGCAAGAAGAGATTAATCTATTTGAGAGAAGTAAAGTATGGAAATTAGTTGATAGGCCTAGTAATAAATCTATAATAGGAACTAAATGGGTCTTTAAAAACAAACTAGATGAGAGTGGTAACATAGTGAGGAACAAGGCTAGACTTGTTGCTCAAGGTTACACTCAAGAAGATGGAATCGATTTTGATGAAACATATGCACCCGTAGCTAGAATGGAAGCAATTAGGATGCTTCTTGCATTTGCATGCTTTTATGAGTTCAAGGTTTTTCAAATGGACGTCAAAAGTGCTTTTCTAAATGGTTTTATAAATGAAGAAGTGTATGTAGAACAACCACCAGGTTTTGAGGATCCAAAATTTCCAAATCATGTTTTCAAACTCACTAAAACTTTATATGGTTTGAAACAAGCTCCTAGAGCTTGGTATGAAAGGTTTTCAAACTTTTTGATTGAAAAAGGTTTTGAAAAAAGCAAGATGGACACTACATTTTTTATTAAAAGATATGGCAAAGACATCTTAGTAGTCCAAATTTATGTAGATAATATTATTTTCGATTCTACTAATGAATTGTTTTTCCAAGAGTTTTCTAAGCTAATACAAGGTGAATTTGAGATAAGCATGATAAGGGAGATTTCATTTTTCTTGGGGCTTCAAATCAAGCAAATGAAGGATGGCACCTTCATCAATCAAGCAAAGTATATAAAAGACATGCTCAAGAAGTTTGGCTTAAAGAATGTGAAGCCTCAAGTCACACCAATGAGCTCATCCATAAAGCTTGACAAAGATGAAGGAGGTAAGTGTGTCGATTCTAAGCTTTATCGTTCCATGATTGGCTCTTTGCTTTACCTTACCGCAAGTAGACCCGATATAATGTTTAGTGTTTTCTTGTGTGCTAGGTTTCAAGCTAGCCCTAGAGAATCACACCTTATAGCCAGTAAGAGAATCTTTAGATACCTTAGATATACACATAGTTTAGGTCTTTGGTTCCAAAGAGAATCGCTCTTTTAATCTTTATGCTTTCTCGGATGCGGATTATGGGGGATGTAAGATAGATAGAAAGAGTACCTCTAGAACTTGTCAATTCTTAGGTAGTATGCTCATATCTTGATTCTCTAAGAAACAAAATAGTGTAGCTTTATCTACCAACGAAGTGGAGTATATATCGATCGGGAGTTGGTGTGCTCAAGTCATTTGGATGAAGCAACAACTCTTAGATTATGGAGTCGATTAAGGTACCATACCCCTTAAGTGTGACAACACTACTGCCATTTGTCTGGCTAAGAATCACATCCAACATTCTAGAACCAAACACATAGAAATTAGACATCATTTCATTAGAGATCATGTCTTGAAAAATGATGTAGTTCTAGATTATGTTGACACCTTATACCAATTAGCGGATATATTTATCAAACATTTAGATAAAGAGCGATTTTGGACTCTTAGGAGAGAGTTAGGTTTAAACAGTCTCTCTTGACTCTTTAGAGCCCTTTAAGGTCAAAAATTTGCTTGAATTCAATTGATATGCATGTGTGATTTTGCTTCTTGATGCATCTATGCTTGTTGCTAAAGGGAGTATTTATCTATGTTATACCATAAATGTTGTTCACATATCATCTGCATGAATAAAATGAACTTTTGAGCAACTTGTGGCCCAAAATGCATTTTCTAGGTTATCCGTATCAAAACGGTGAAGGTGTTTCGATACACCATTCTTGACTCAACCCAGATTGCATTTCTCAGTACAAATGTAACGATACGAATCCAACCGTATCGATACGGGTTCAAGAACAAGTTTTGATACAGTTGAGTCTGTATCAAAAAGGTACTACTGTTTTTGTACACTTGCCCTACTTACCAGTACACATGTACCGATACGCCACATGGCGTATCGGTACGCAAAGTCGTCTGTCCTTAAATGAGTCATTAAATGGGTTTGACTTTAATTCAAACACTTTTTCTCAAAACCCTAGCCAGTTTTCCCTTTAAATACACACCCAATTCTAAGTTTTTCACATCAATTCATCAAAGATTTTGAGGGGTTTTACTCTAAACATCATGCCAAGTTCTTTTCATCAAAGATTGTGCATTGCTTTATCCCCATTCATCCATAATCCCAACTTCAAGGTATAAAACTCTTTTCTTTTTCTTTTTAATTTCGTTTTGATTTCTACATTGTTTTTACTTAGTTTTTGTGTTTTAAATATATACATACTATAGTTTTTCAAGTTTCTATAAAAAAATTTCAAAAACTGGAAAATTTTTATTCGGATATAAAAATATACCGTATCAATTTTTTAATCTATCTTTTCAAAATTCCTTTTACCAAAATTTTATTTTATACTTGTATATGTTTTTAAACTATAGATTTTTAAACAATACCTTGAATTATTGTATTGAATATTGGATCGAATATGATGATTTATGCATACATTGTTTATGCCTTGAAATTGTTTTTCGGATTATCTATGGCAGCGAGAAAGAGAGCTAGAACAACCGAGGTTGGCAAGTCTTCAGCCCAAGACAATTCAGCTCATCCCAACCTTAGCGTTATTTACCAAAAGAGTTTTTTGACCCCGTCGGCTTTAAATCACTTCAAGCAATACCAAAACTACAAAATTCGCCGCGAAAGAGTATCATCTCTTCCGTTCTTAAACTCTAAACATTTCAAGTTTAAATATCTTCATTTTTTGAGACGTTTGAATTTTACTCAATTTTTGGCTATCCCCAGGATTTTATACCGTAATCTTGTCTTGATTTTCTTTGCTAATGCCCGGTGCATCCCTAACCAAGACCGTTCTAAGGTCGTAGCCATTGAATCTTTCTTGATGGGGAAGAAATTTTGAATTGACATCGATACCTTGAAAAATATTTTTGGATTTTATGACGAGGGTATTGATGATGAAGACTCTTTGAGGCATTTCTTGGCGGCTCCGTAACCGTATTAGACGCGAACGATCGCATCCTACACTTGATGATCAATTGGTGGTTTCGGCCATCCGGTGGTAAGTTCTCCACTATCCGACAAGTGGACAATTTTTGGATTAGATGCTTTCGGGAGAAAAAACAACCGAACCTTGCTCGGATTATGTTTGCGGAGCTTGTTTACCTCGTTCAACATTGTCACACTTTGATGGCATCTTCATTTACTTACGGTACGACTTTAAGTTATCTATTTTCAAACTTGAAGATTGATTACTCTCATGACTTTGCCGAGCCCCTCATGGATCCCATTGATGAGCGCTCCCTTACCCGAGCCAAATTTCACTATTTCCATAGAGATTGGCTTCGTCTTGCCGATCTTCCACATAATGCTATCCCCGAAGAACCGAAAGCTCCTCCACAAGCCGCTCCTCAAACTTCGGTAGCTCCACCAACTATGGATACTCTCATGGCTTATCTCAATGAGCAATTCACTACATTAAACACCTCTATGACCTCATTTAAGACAACCATGAATGAAAGGTTTGCGGCCATTGAAACTCGTTTTATTTCCTTGGAGGAACGAGTTCAAGCAATTGAGAGCCAACAAGGATCAATGGATATCTCTCTCATGGCTTTCCATGGGGAATGGAGACAATCTCAAGCTACTCAAACCCATGATGAAGATGACGAGGACGATGAGGAGTCAGCGCGTGGTGAGCGTGGGAGATCTGGACGGTCGGCCTTCATTTAATCTAAGTCGTTAGATCAAAATTTGATCCAACGGTCCAGATTAGGTGGCTGCAAAGGAAAAGAATGGGTGATCAGATTTTTTTAGGGTTTTTAGGTTATCAGTTGGGCCTTGTATGTAATGATTTTTTTAGGTTTTTTGTAGATGGACTTGAACTTAATAAACTTGGGCCTTTTTTATTTATCTAATGTATATATATATATATATATGGGCTGATTTAAACCAATGGATATCATATATATGTTTTTTCAGATTTGTTATATCATTGCAAAATATAATAATAACTAATACTAATAACAAAATACAATAATAATAATAATATAACTATAATAGCTTTAATAACAACAAATATAATAATAATAATAATAATAATAACAAAGATTACAAATAATAAGATCGCGTAATATACTTAGTAATATTTAGGTTTTCTTTTCAAATGGATAATATCAATATATAAAAGCTTAATTAAAAAGGTACAAGTAGTTAACCAATTTTTTGGGGTTTTAAAGTTTTAATAAAGGATAAAATAAACAAAGCTCAATATGTATTTATAGTAGGAACATATATGTATATATAATCTCATTATCGTAATAACGAAAGTGAAAAGAAACGGGTTCACCCCGGACAAAATTAGTGATTACAACTGCCCCTCTTTGCTTATCCTTGTGGAACAAAAATAAAGCAAAGACCATAAGTACTAATTTTGTCTCACTTCCCTTTTTGGAGATTTCAAGCTACGAGTTCTTCCCACATAGAACTGTCCACATTTCCTCTCCTAAAACGTGGAGCCATGAGTTCCCTTTATATAGAACCCTTTGGCGAAATCTGTGAGTTGCAAGTTCTTCCTACATGGAACTTCCAACTCCCTCATTTGGAACCTCAGATCTACAAGTTCTTCCTGTATAAAACCCTTCGCTTTTGAGATCCTGGAACTGAAGCCTTGGAGCCATAGGTTCTCTCTACATAGAACTCTTCTTCTTCCTTGGCAAATTTTGAGTTGTAAGTCATTTCTACATAGGACTTGCATCTTTTCTTGGGATCTACGAGTTCTTCCTCTATAGAACCCTTCACTGTAGAGATCCTGAAACTGAAGCCTTGGAGCCATAGGCTCTTTCTACATAGAACCCTTATTCTTCCTTGGCAAATTTTGAGTTACAAGTCATTCCTACATAAGACTTGCTTCTTTTCCTCGTATCTATGAGTTCTTCCTCTATAGAACCCTTCTTTGTCGAGATCCTATAACTTAAGCCTTGGAGCCATAGGTTCTTTCTACATAGAACCCTTCTTCTTCCTTGGAAAATTTTGAGTTACAGGTCCTTCCTACATAGGACTTGCTTCTTCTCGTCATTGGAATCAGGATCTATGAATGTCTGTCTTCTTTTCCCCGAAGTTGTTGAGCTACGAGTATCTGCCTCATTCGCTCTGAAATCCTTACCTGGCGAGTTTGAAATCATTCACCTGAAATCTTTTCTGGGTTTTCGATTTGTCGTTTACTCTTCTTCTTAGGAGATATCTGACCTATCTTCCAAATGTTTAGATTTTCTTGGTCACTTCCTTCTCCTTGGTCCCTTGATCTCGACCTTTTCTTGCTTTCCTTTTCTTTTTTCTTTGCAATGACGGTTCCCCCCTCTCTCGCTCATGTTCACCCTTTGTATCCCCTTTTTTCTTAAGCTTCTGAACATGTTTTCACCTTGGAGATTCTTACCTATGAAAGAATCCAAAAAAGGGTTCTTACCTATGAGACATGGAAATTCACTCTCGAAAGAAATGTGTTCTTCAATACCTCAAGAAAGAGAACGCATGAGTAAGATTCCATATGCTTCAGTAATTGGATCTATCGTGTATGACATGCTATGTACTCGTCCAAATGTAGTATACGCTTTAAATATGACAAGTCGATACCAGGTACATCCCGGTGAAAGTCAATGGGTCGTAGTTAAAAACATCCTTAAGTACTTAAGAAGAACTAATGATATATTCCTTATATATGAAGGTAAGGAAAAGCTGAGTATAAAAGGTTATACTGATGTCAGCTTTCAAACCGATAATGATGATTCACAATCGCAATCGAGTTTTATGTTCTGTCTTAATGAAGGTGATGTGAGTTAGAAAGGTTCAAAGCAAGAAACAATAGCTGATTCTACAACAAAAGCCGAGTATATTGCAGCATGCGATGCTGCAAAAGAGGGTGTTAGGATCAAGAAGTTCATATTTGAACTAGGGGATGTGACGAGCATTTTGAATGCTATAAATATACGTTGTGATAACAACAGAGCCATTGCACAAGCAAAAGAATCGAGATCTCACCAACGATCCAAACACATACTTAGGCGTTACCATCTCATTCAAGAAATTGTAGATCGAAGAGATGTGGAAATATGTAGAGCACCAATAAATGATAACACTGTCGGTCCACCAATAAAGCCTCTGACGCAGCACAAGCATGATTGTCATACTAAGTCACTTGGTATTAGATACATGAGTGATTGGCCTTAGTGCTAGTAGAAGATTGTTAGAGTATGCCCAAAGACCAGTCATAAGATGATTGTAAATGGCATTTGTTTTTCCTTGTTTATTCATAAAGAGCCATTGTCATTATTTTTTTCAGTTACAATTTTGCATGCATAAATAAACTGAATTATAATAAAGTCCTTAGAATAATATGGTTATTCTTAAATGTCCTTAGTCGAGTATTATTGTGGGCATGGAAAACAATAATGCATTAAGACTAATATGTAGTTGATTGATGACAAAATGTTGTCATTGACATGGAGATGTTAAAATCAATACATATGTGTTAGAGAACGACATACTGGACTAACCCGCTATGATCATGTTTCTTAGATTATTATGTGACAGTCACAACAATGCTCATAGTGATAACTACATGTATGATCCATAGACTTGAGATCATCATTATTTTAACATCATGAGTGACATATTTTGATACAGTCAAACGTGTGTCATAACTAACTACTCTATAAAGAATGATATTGGATATGTCACAATCTATGTAGTGAGATATGGTTGATCAAGATAGGATTTGTCCCTCCTACATAATAGGAGTAATATCGTAGGCCACTTGATTGAGTGAGACTAGAAATGCATGGTCATGCTTTAATAAGTTGATAAGAGATATTATAGTTATTCGTTTATAATAGTCTACTCAGGATATCAAGAAATATTAGATAAACTATACAAGTGTAATTGTTCTATGACTTGTGTCCAATCGAGATATAAAGGACAAAAGGATATAATACATGAAAAAGAGTTAATCACAAAAATGGTTATGTCGAATCATGATTTCTTGTAACTTAAGTGACAATGACATATTGTTAGATGTCACTCATTGTTTGTATTATTAGAAATGTTCTAATATTTACTACTAACGTTATATGAACCTATAGGGTCACACATACGGTTGAAATGAGCATATATTAAACGAATTATATATGTACAAATTTGTTGTACACGAATTTAGTTAAATTAATATATATTTGATATATATATATATAATTTAACTATTGGATAAATATTAAAAGAAAATAATTATTTTAATTATGACTCTTTTAATATATAAATAATATAATTCGATTTAAATTAATATATATATATATATTGGAATCTTAATTAAAGTTGAATTGGGTTATCTATATATATTAATATATATATATATTAAAATCCTAATTAGTTGAATTGAGATTATATATATTAATATACATTGAAATCCTAATTAAGTTAAATTGAGATTATATATATTTAATATATATATATACATATATTTTGAAATCCTAATTAAAGTTGAATTGGGATTATATATATTTAATATATATATTGAAATCCTAATTAAAGTTGAATTGGGATTATATATATTTAATATATATTGAAATCCTAATTAAAGTTAAATTATGATTATATATATTTAATATATATACTGGAATTCTAATTAAAGTTAAATTACGATTATATATATTAATATATATATATATATATTAAAATCCTAATCTAAGTTGAATTAGGATTTCAAAGGTTATATAAAGGCATGAGAGATCTAGCAATCATTAATGCTTTTGGAAAAACCCTCTAACTAGTTTAGAGAATTTTATATGCTCGTTTCAACTGGGTGAACTACGTAGAGGTCGGAGTGTTATTGTTGCGACTTAGGAATCGACATCGTGGAATCGTAATTGGATATCTATCTCCTCCAAATTCAGAATTGCAAATTTTAAACAAGTAATTGTTCACTTTATTCACCCCGATTTGTTCCTCATACATGGATCTCTGGTGGTAATCGCCGGATAATTTTTCCGCTGCACCATGAGGTGTACCGGCGTGACCCAACACAAATTTCTAAAACGTTTTGTATTATCGAGAATTAACAAAAGTTAATTTGTATTAATAATAAATTAAATTATAATAATTAGTCTTTCCTTTTTTGTTAAAGTCTTTTATTTTTCTTTTATTATTAAATTAGGTATAAAAGTAGAAAAGAGAAAATCTTCAGTTTTCACTTCCCATATAAAAAATACGATTGAAAGTTAAAACCTTAAAATTCCTAAGGCGTTCTCTCCTTTGTTGTTCATCGAAGATTGTTGAGAAACTAAAAAAAATTTCACACTGGAATAACGACTTTATCTCTAACTCGGTCATGACATGTTCATTTATTTATATCCTCAGACCTCACGTTTTTTTCTCGAATTTCATGTTTATATTAAACTTTAATAGTATCACTAGATTTTACCTTTTTAAAAAAAATAATGTAAAATTTTTGGCGAGTTTAACGAGCAACGATATTTTTTAACGAGCACAAGTCGAGTAATATTTTATCGAGATTAACGATTAACAAATCAAGTTGAGCAACGAAATTTTTTAATGAGCACGAGTCGAACACTATTGAACTCGTGATCGACTCGCTCGATAAGCAATCATATTCGCAAACAGTACACTTGCGTTGATATAGAATGAAAGATCTTAGTGGCGAAAGTTACTCCATAATAAATAAATAGAAGTAAGGATTGGGAATGAAAAAAGGGGGTTTATTTTCCAAATTCAGATATTTATTTCCTCGAGTATGTTGAAGATTGAGATTATTTTCGATACCGAGACTAGATACACTCAAATTATTGACCGGTAAACTAAAAGCACAAGCAAGGGAAAGTGTAAAGCTAAAGTCATTCATTTCAGCTACCGATTCTTCCTTAGTGAAGTAATCGTTTACCGTTACACTTACTAGGAATAGTTTTTTTTTTTTCCAACTTATAAAACCGAGAATTAACGAAACATAATTGCAGATACACAGTGCATGAATCATTGGAGGATAGTACGTGCTCTTGTATATTGGTTGCAAGTGTTCTCACTTTTATTGCATCGTAGTTGTACACGTGCCAATATGCCGAGGTCTTGTGAGTTCTGCAATGAGTGAGAAATGCTGCAGCCGTCTGTAACGGAAGTCCTGGAAGTGCAGTGGTCAGGTTCAGGCTGGTTTATGTTGTTGGTGTTTTTTATGTTTGCTTTTTTTCGGTCAAGGTTAGTATTCCGTTGAGTCTTTGAACTTCGAAGATTGAAAAAAACCCATTACCTTTTATTTTTGGCTTATAGATCACATCATAAATAAGTATTTAGAGTATATTAATTTTATTATTCAGGTATTTAAAATATTTTTTAATTAAAATAAGTATTTAAAATATATTTTTTTGTTAAAATAAGTACTTAAAATATTTGTTAGTCAAAATAAATACTTAAAAGGTGACATGTGACGTTAATTAAAAAATATATTAATTTTTTATTTTAATAAAAAATACTTTAAATACTTATTTGGACAAAAAATATCAAAAGTTATATTCAAAAAAATATATCAAAAGTTAACAAAACAATGGAATCAATCGATGCATGAGTTAGATCCGTGATATTTTTTTGTTAACATTTGATACGATAATAACCATGTATATGCTTATTGTGTATGATGTGTATCGATTACCTCACTGAGCTTTTTCGAAGTCTTTTGTTATGTAAATACTCATTTCGAAACTCTAAGAGTCAATGACATATACTTATGCGGTCATTCGTATCGTTGATAGATTGATCGTTTTGTATATAATGTGTTTCAAGTTATTTTGATACATGTATACAAGTTAAGGTGATCATGAGATATTTGGTTGTCAGGTCTGTTTCGGACGTTTTTAGGGCTTTGTGCAAAATTTAAAAATGGATTTTTATAAAACAAAAGTATATCTCATTATTTTGAACTTTAATTTGATATCTCATTAATAACTTATAAAAACATAACTAATTTGAATTTGAAGGAATTGAGTTTTTTTTATTAATCACTTGTATCCAATCCATTGATTAACTAATACAGATTGAGTACTGCAGACCTATTTATGGGGCGACCCTCTCAACCCAACCTACTTCATTTGCAAAGTCATGATTCGAACCTCTAACCTTGCTTAAAAGATCCAGTGCCTCATCTCATTAGACAAAATAGTTGTTAGTAGTTTTTTTACTGTTAGATTAATTAATTAATTAATTAAATAAATTAAAAATAAATTTTAAAAATAATTTAAAGGCCTAGACTAATTGGGGGCATGAGGGTCGCTCATTGTGCTCCCCTATCAGCCGGCCCCTACCAATGAATTTGCATGTTGATACGATAGTTATTTAGATGTGTTTGGATAGTCGATAGTACAACTATTGAATTGGTAGTTTGCATATTAGTCTAAGTATGAAGTGATTTTTATTGCTTGTAAGCTTATAGCAACATTAGATTGATATGAAAGCATGATCATAGGAGTTAAGTTAATTGATTAAGCTATAATGGCTTATGTTATATCCATAGCAATGGTTAGTATGTGGAAATGTGTAGCGCTGATGATGCGCATAAATGGTGGAAGTTTGATAGCTATGAACTAAGCATGTTATACTCAATTTTGGTTGATGTTTAGAACTTAAGTATATGATGTGTATATAGGAACAAAATTTGTCTTTCTTATTTTTGTGCCCTTTATATGTCTCACCAATAATTTTATGCAATGCGTATTAATGATTATTTTTTGGTACTTATTTAATTATTTATGTTTTATTGATAATACACGTGACATAAAATTATTGGTAGAATATATAAACGGACACATAAAAGGAACAAAACGAATTTTGTTCGTGTATATAGTCTTTGATGTTTAAAACGTGTGTATTATTGATTGAGCATGGTGCAGGGGTGTTTAAGCATGTTTAAGAGGCTTGAAGAATGATTTTTTCAGCAATTTTTGACGATTTGGAATACGGAGTATCGACATTACTCTTGCAATATAGAAACCAGAAGGTTGGAAAATTTTCAGTAGGTCAATTTGATATCGGTATTGGAATTGAATATCAAGACTAATGTAAAAATAACGAAAGTCACCCTCATGAATGTTTGAAAATTGTTTCTTCAATGCATGAATTTAAAATTTATTGTTTGTGTGATCCGTGTATGTTTGTATACTTTATATTTTAGTCCTTCTGTATCATAATGTTACGATTTTTATCGCTAAATTAATTTAATTAGACTTAAGTCGATTCAGAATCTTATTTCGACCCTCAAATGTAACATCTCTTACATAATTTACTGTCGGACCAAATTAGGAGTGTTACATTATGTGCCATGTTATAATGCAACAAAGTCATTGAACACGAGAAAATTACAAACCCGCCGATACCCTTTCCAAAAAAAATTAAAACCAAATCCAAGCATGTTGGCCTTTTCCCTATATCCAAACCCGTATGATTTCTTGGCCTTTACCCTCTAATGTACTGATTTGTCATTTTATGAAAAGGAAAGGGCATATTCACTTGCCCCCACACCCATTGCTCTTTTTCCTTAACATTGCCCCCACCCTTTTAAAGACCAGAAAAGCGGGAGATGCGTACCGAGACCGGTGTCGCGAAACCCCTCAGCCACATAGCAGAGGAAAAAGAAACAGGCAATCATTAACGGAGAGCTATTTGAGGATGGAAATCTACCCAGAAGATTAAGTTCGTCAGCAAGAAGCGGGTTATTGAGTTTACTCTACGAGGGTGAATAACGAACAAGGAAAAGAGATGATGGGTAATGTATTGCCGGAGCAAAATCTTGAGAAGCAGATAGGGAAACAAATGGGATGCATGGCTGGTTTCCTTCAGATCTTTGACCGTCATCAGATTCTTTCCGGCAAACGCCTTTACTCCACTAAGCGCCTCCCTCCCGCGACAACGCCGGTTGGTTTTTTGTTTTTTGAAATCTCTGCATTCTTTACGTTGGTTTCTCTCGTTTTATTAACTTTTTTTTTACAGGCAAGTGAAACGACGACGGAGCAAGAGAAGGCCGTTGAGACACCAGTAATAACGAGAGAATTAGATAAGCAGCCAAAAGGTCGTGTAGTATCATCACCGGACCGTTCGAAGAAATCTCCGGTTATACCAGAGCTCCGATCTCCGGTGCCGGAACCTGCTACGCCGACTGGTAATAAGAGCAAATCATCTCTTCCCCTTCCCATTTTTGAATGCAAACAAGGTAGCGCGATGTCGCCATGGAAATTGAAGGAAGCTCCGAGGTTTTCACTTGATAGCAGAGCTGTTGTTGATGCTAAAGGAAGCCTTAAGCCCCGGGAGATCCGTACGAACGCCTCCATATTATTTGCCAACCGATGCGAAAGTAACAGGGAAGAATATAAGGCGGATGATAACGATATACAACGGCGGTCACCAAGCGTAATAGCGAGGCTCATGGGACTGGAACCGTTGCCGGATTCGAATCTTGAACCGGACAGAAAAGAGGAGCTCCGAAGATCCGCGTCAGAAGCAAGAGGTCGAGATCTGTTTCAGCATTGTTTCGTTGACGGAGCTAATTTCCATTCCAAACAAAGCCAGGAACCAAATTTCCAAAACGGAGAGGTTTCAAGCAATGTCGTGAGAGAAAATGGAGCCAAACAAGATCGTGTAAACCTCAATAGATCGGAAAGCTTAAGAAATGCTGGAGATGAACCGGTTCAAGCTCCAGTCCGAGGAATGGACAGAAGAAAATGTTTCTACGATTCAGCAGATTTCTTTCCCTTGCGAAAACAGACCGCTTCCATCTACGGAGAGATTGAGAAACGTCTTAAGATGAGAGGAATCGACGAGCCATCGAAAGATCTCGAGACTCTAAAGCAAATCCTCGAAGCTTTGCAGCACAAAGGCCTTTTACACGCTAAGAAATCTCCAAGCCAAACAAATAACAGGAACTTTGTTTATCAATATGAACAATCTCCGATTGTCGTTATCAAACCGGGAAGACAACCAGCTTCACCCATCAGAAGGATTGGCAAAGATTCGCCTTTTTCAAGTTATCGGTCAAGACCAGGATCTTGCCGGAACTTGAATATTGACTCACCACCGCCTATGAGTCCGAGACGTGATCGGCCGGAGATTGAACGGAATGTCCGGAACCAAATCAGAGGTAAGGGTTTGATTTCTCCAGGTAGGAATGAGAGTGGCGTCCGGAGTCCTAACAGAAGACCACTGAATGTTGAAACACAGAGGAGAGGGAATGGTAATGTAGAGCAGAGAAGAGTATCTCCGGTTCAGTCCCCTCGGGTCAATGTGAGAAGAACCGGATTCGATCAAACCACAAATATAGTACCCGGAAACAGGAAAGCAACGGCTGAGATTTATGATAAAGAAGAGAAGGAATTTATTCCAGCGGAGGATCAAACATCAACCATATCAGAAAGTAGTATTAGCACGTCTTCTCAAACTGATACGGAGGTTAAATTTGTTCAACTTCAACTTACTAAGTTAAATTTGCTTAACTTTGGTATTCAATTAAACCAGTAATTCATTGTTAATGGCACATTGGGTGTTACAGAAATCTAAGGTGGAGAACTACAAGGAAGGGAATAGCCTTCTGGAAAGATGCGATAAGCTTCTTCACAGCATCGCAGAGATGGCGGCTGCCGCGGCTGAGTTGCAGCCGAGTCCAGTCTCTGTACTTGATTCGTCGTTTTACAAGGAAGAATCGTTTCCTTCCCCTGTCATGAAACGGACCATCGATTTCAAAGGTACGAAAAAAAACAAAATTCTACTGCTTGTTTTACTAAATTTTTATGGGAAAGTGAAGAAGTCTACGAAATGATTTTGATTGGCTAGATTTTGATTGACTACGTTGACGTTTGTACTATTGTAATTTAGCTCTAGGCCTGACTTTTCTTATTTGTCAAACTAGAGTCTTATTCAAGAGCATTAGACTTTTATTTGTTTAATTAATCCATGATCAGTGGACACAAATTTACCGGCGGTAAATATTTTTGGGTAAAACTCGAAAACAGTAAACTGATGAACAGCAACTGAATTCGAATAACGGTTATAAATAGGAAAAGTGACTGAAACCTCACCCGTTTGCTGCAACACAAAGTTTCCCTGATGTGAGAGAAAAGGGTAAAATTCCCCGTACTTTTGCAGAGTTTGGCCGGATAGATGGCCGTTGGAAGCCACTAGATTTTAGAGTATCAGTATCCCATTCTGCCTTTGATAATTGTAGGAAAATGGTCCCACCTCTGTGTTAAAATTGTTAAACCATTTGCATATGGGAAATAGAGTGAAAGCGACCATGAATTTAGTCCTTTTCTTTTCATTTTTATATTATATTTGATACATCATCTTCCGTCAGTATGTTTTAAGCCTTTGTTACTTTCATACTCCGTACTGATATGACTTCGTTTCAGCATCTTAATGTACCGCTAGAAAATGATACAATTGTAATATTAGAAAATACAAATTTTAAATGTTATTCAAGTCTAAAATGTTACTTAAAATATACTTTAACGACAAGTTTCGAAATTTATAATTAATTTAAAATGTTATTAATAAAGTATATTACTTTAGGTTGCAAGCTTTAAATATTATCTAAATATATTTTTACGACAAGTTTTGAATCTTGTTTGTAAGTTTCGAAACTTACTATCAACCTAAAATGTTACTGAAAATATAACATTTTGATTATGTGCATAACATTTTAGGTTTTTTATTTTTTAACATTTCGGTTGTGACGTTTTTTAACCGTATATTAGCCTTATGTACCATAGACTCACCTAAATTTTCAATCAAAGCCTGGAACTGAGATTTTAACATTCTCCTTTCATGTATCGTCTGTGTTGGGAATCATCAGATCAACTTGCTGAATCAGAAGATGAAATGTGGAGTCCTGCAATCTTACCCCTGGAATCAAAATCCGAAGACAAAGTTGATGATTGTGATTTTGTCTACATTTCTGATATCCTCAGAGCATTCAATTTCTTGCATGATGGTTCTGATGTCTTTTTATTGCTGGAGAAGCAACAATATGTGAAGGGCAAAGACATGTCCAAAGTCTCAAGACTCCAGAGGAAGCTTATATTCGACACCGTCAATGAAATTCTCAACCGGAAGAAGCAATTACCGCCGTGGAAGCTCATCTCCGTCACGAATTCAGGGTCCGGGGAGACGTCGTTGCAACAAATCTGGTCCGAATTCCAAAAGATTCGTGAGAGGGACACATCGGATGACTTGCTTGAGGCCATTTGTTGTGTGTTAAGAAAGGACCTTGCTGGGGATGCCTTCAACGGTTGGGAAGGTTGTCCCATACAGATGTCCGAGGCGGTCGTCGACATCGAACGACTAATATTTCGAGACCTGATCGGCGAAACCATCCAAGATCTCGCTGCTTTGGCTGGGAAAAGTAATAACAACGTCCCAGCACCTCGTAGGAAGTTGGTGTTCTGATAGTGACTTGATAAAAAGAGAGCGGCCTTTAAATTATTCTTCTCGCACTTTACTTTCTAGCTTCTTGCTCTTCCTTTCTCCTTCTAATTTATATATATCAACACGTTTGTTTAGTCGAATCTTTCATTAAAGTGAAATTCAGGCATATCTAATGGAACACATTTAACCAGTTGAGTTTCAATTCGATTTATATTTTTGTTATCATAATAATTTAACTCGATTGATATTGTTATTATTATAGTAGTTTAAAATAATGAATCTACCACGCTCGACGAGCACCGTTGAGTATTATTAACCATGAGCACTGTTGAGCATCACTGAGCACTATTAAATTAATTTATAAATATTAAAAATTTAAAGGATTCACTGTATAATTATAAATTATTTAAATATATAATTATAAATTATTTAAAATAAAAAAATTAATTAAATTATTTTTCATATATATAATATTTTTATTTTTAATAATTTAATCAAATACCAATTTTAGTCAATTTAAAAAATAAAAACATGAAACCTAAAAGGCTGAAACCCAAAACATTAAACCATAAATCCTAAATTTGAATATTGTATTTAGGGTTTAGTATTTAGGGTTTATAGTTTTGTGTTTTGGGTTTCAGGTTTAGTGGTTGGTATTTGATCCAATTATTTTTAAGAAAAGATTAATATATATATATATAGAAAATAATTTAATTAATATTTTATTTTAAATAATTTATAATTATATGTTTAGTCCTTGAGATTTTTAATCTTTATTAATTAATTTAATGATGTTTAGTGTGTTCATCGTTAGTGGTGCACAGTAATGCTCGTCGATTGTTGTAGAATTTTCTAATTTAAAAATGGTATTTATTCAATACAGAACGGTGGAAATAAAAAGTATTCACAAGTGACTTTGTTGTTTGGTTTAGAGTTAGATTTTAGGGTTTAAAAGTTAGTGATTAATATTTAGTGGTTTAAAATTGATGTGTTATGGTTAGAATTTAGAGATTAGAGTTTATAGGTTAAAACTTATATCTCTAACCATATTATACTAAACTCTAAACCCTAAAATCTAGCCGTAACCTCTAAATTTTAAACTCTTAAACCTAAACACCTAACCACAATCCCTAAATTTTAGCCACAACCCCTAAATTTTAAACCTAAACACCTAACATCTAAACCTTAAAATCTAACATAGAACCCTAAAACCAAAATGCTTATGAAAAATTTTTGTTTCTATTGTACGAAAATAAATTCCTTTAAAAATCATAAATTTGAATACACTAAAGCGCTTATTATCCTCAAATTGAAAAATCTGGAAAGATAAATGCAAAATGTATATTACAGATTTGAAGCATATACGAAAGTGTTTTATAACTTTATCTATGTGGCCAACACTGTCCATAAATGAGTATAGTTTCCATTTTTCTGGCATTTACATAAATAGGTGAACCGGCATTTAAAACCATGGGCTCTGTCTGAGCAGACAAAATGAGCAGGAATTGACACCTTTTGTTTTACTTTTTGTATCTTTGCTTAGTTCACTTAAAAAAAAACAAATAAATTTGCAAATGTAGTAATGCAATGAGAAACTTAGCGACTTTACGTTAAGTGGACGAATTTAAATTTTAAGGGATAAAATTATAAAAGTTTAGAGGGGAAAAATAAATTATTAGTAAAAAATATCTAAAATTATTTTAAATTTTATACAAATTTTAAATTTTTAAAAAAGCGACCGCTCCTCCGATCTCTTCTCCGTCCATCGATGGATCATCATCATCGTTTAGGTTTTTGTTTTCTTGGGTTTAAATGTATTTTGTTTTGAAGTTTAAACAGAAACACAGAGGGCCCTCTTTGCCGAATGACTTGATGTTAACGTTGCCATTTCCTACAACTCTTTTCCCTTGATGGGACTACATCCAACTGTAAAAATAATCATAATAGAAGCAGAGAAACATGAGAGTAAATTTCTAGGTTCTGATGTGTCAAGAACTTGATGTTAAGGTTACTATTTGAGGGACATTGCCCTGCTCTTTCTTACAATTGGGGACACTACATAAAGCCAAATGTAAAATGAAAAAGAAAACACCATGGAGTAATTTCTGTATACTCTCTGTCCCCCTTCATTAATTCAATCAAACAAATTCACTGTGATCCAAGAGGAAGAAGGTGACACAGTATGGGCACTTTTTTTTGTTTCTTAATGTATCCACTAGAACTCCAGCTTTCTATTGATAGGCGTTGGCTATAAGTTTTAAAGTTGTTTCATGTTAACAAGGATTTGATTCACACCTTAGTTTGAGTATGGGCAGGATTAATACCAGGATTGGCATTTAACTCGCACTTACTCATGATATTGTAATAAAAGCAATGGAAGTAAATTTCATCACTGTTTTTAGAACCATCAGGATTCAGGCGTCATGTTTTGAACTCTATTGTCCATATGTGCCGATACTGAAGAAGAAAGAGAGGAACAGAAAGTTGGGTCTTGTATCATTAAATCGCCACAGCTGGTGATGATTTTGCAGGTGTCGACATTTATTTATTTGCGTGCTATTAGATGGTCTGGACAGTTAGCAATATTGATATTAATCAAATGCTTTTAATCCTCCTCCAACCAAGCTTTGATTGTGTGACATGTTGTCATTTACCTGTATTCAAGACGAAAATGAAATCAATGTAACGGCATATGGAAGAGCCTTTTTGGTGTACCTCCGCTAAATTCTTTTGAAAAATTTTGTTCTCGGATAGATTGAGACTTCCTTTCGAGACCGGTACACCTCCGGAGCCCTCAAATCTTCAGGACTCACGAGCTCCTTACGGCGGAACCCCCGGAACTTCTAACCTCCGCACCATCATCCCCGCACTATGTTCCATGCATCATGGAGCTCGGACACTCCTGTACCCTTTTCAGCCTCCTCTAAGTTTATTCATGTGTATAACAACTAAAGAACCGAACCAATCCGCTTTTAGATGTCGGCCTCGATCTCTGTGGTTAACTAAATTGTGGCCCATGTTTTCACATGGATGGTCATCTTAGCACTGGGCCAAGCCATTTTCCTCGCAACTTCTGCAACAATCGATGTGTATTGAATGGGGCAACACCGACGTCAATAATACTGAGGGATGTTCAAGAATAGCTCAGTTGTTGGGCTCGCAACGGTAAGGTCGTCTGTAATGGATTGTCAATAAGTTGCGTATCAGCTGACTTGATTGGTTAGTTAATTAGGCTATTATTATCGGGTACAGTTCAAAGATTTAAATAATCATATATAATTTATTAAAATATAGTCTTTGATTTATAATACGAGAGATGTATAACGTGTTTTCAAATAAAATTTTCGTAATACTAAAAATATATTAGATTACTCTATTGAGCAACATAAAGATGTATTAAATATTCACCCTTAAAAGTATTATTCTTTTTGTATGTTTTAAAACAAAATCATCTGAAACGCTTTCAATATCATTTTTCCTTTCTAAAAGACTAATTTTATTTTTTTGAAAAATTTGTTATATATTATAGTATTTTTCAGAATATACATATATATATATATATGGAATAGGATCCAATTACATTTAGTTTTTCACTCATCCATGGCCATTGGATGAGTCAAATGGATGAATGAGATTAACAGTAAAAAATGTGAGAATTATCATTTGGAAAAAAAAGATAAGAAAATAATTTGAGCCATTTATTACCCTCATCCAACGGTCCAAAAACTGTGCAAAAGTATTTAAATTTTACACGGTATGAGTGAATCTTAACCCTATATATATATATATTTGAGAACTCATATTAGAACCTTTTTGTTTGAGTCCTTGGATGGTCGCGCCACACATGTCCAGAACCACCCGAATTGAACTTGGGATTTGAATACCCAAACAATGTAATGAGCTGAGAACCTTAAATATTGCTGTAACTGAAGTTGATTTTTCAGTTAATAAAACTAAGGAACCTTTCTTCTCTGATTTGATTCTCTAAACCTAGTTGCTGCATGACAGCCTGAGTTCCCTGCTACCTCGCCACCTTCGATTATCACCGGCGTTCATGGCACCATTTCCCCCCGCAACTTTTGCAACAATCGATATGTGTAGGGCAACACCAACCTCAATAATCATGTTTGCTTGACCTCGGTGGGTCGGACTTATCTCTTTTAGTTAGTTCAATCAATTATCCGTTTAGTACCATGCATGATACTAAGGTTTCATTCGGCTTTATTCACCGACAGGCATTTGGTAAAAGTTGAATTTTTTAACTTTTGCTTTTTTGCAATTTCTAAAGAAAAAATTAAGTTTCAAACATATGTTTGCCGTAACCGTTTAATATAACTTCTATATTTAGCAACCCAACGACCGTTTGGTACTAAGATTTCATTCGACATTGATTCTTCTATAGGCATTTGACAGAAGTCAAATTTTTCAATTTTTTCTTTTTTTTTTTTTAACTTTTGAGGTAAAAACTAAGTTTAGAACATATGTTTAGCGTGACCATTCAATATAGCTTCTATATTCAACAACCCAACAGCCGTTTGGAAAGCATTCCGAACAAAACCTAAGTGGAGCCATGAGCCAAAGACTGCATCGTTACCGAAACAACTTAAAAAAACATGTCAAAAGCAAACAAACAATCAACTTCGCTGCTAGAATAGGATACAATAAACCTAGGGAAACCACAGTTAAAACTATCCAACAAACAAAGATCCCAAGCTCAACAGGAACAAGCCTAGACAGTTACAACATATATACTGAGTTACAGCAGACCAAATGTGCTAGCCACATTAACTGAAAGCCTACAATAAAACACAGTCATTAAACACATAATAGATTAGAAGGGGGGGGAAAGTACTCGAAAGTCATAGTAGTTAAAATCAGACATGTCTATTCCTTGGCAGTTTTGTTAATTAGGGACTTGTGGATGTGAGGGATGACACCACCTCCAGCAATGGTACCCTTGATAAGGGTGTCCAGCTCTTCATCACCCCTAATGGCCAGCTGCAGATGCCTCGGAGTGATTCTCTTCACTTTCAGATCTTTGCTCGGGTTTCCGGCCAACTCGAGAACCTCAGCGGTTAGGTACTCGAGGATGGAGGCCAAGTAAACAGCAGCCGTAGCACCAACTCTCCCGTGTGCAGATGTCCTGGTCTTTAGGTGACGGTGGATACGACCCACTGGGAACTAACATCAAAAGGAAAGATGAAACAAGGTATGAATGTGTAAGGTTATTACCAATCCAAGTTCAAGATACAGATCAATAAAGACTCATGTCACAAGAAAAATGCAATCTAACTTGCTTGTAGCATTAAAAAAAAAAAAACTCCAACAATAAGACATGTCCTAACAAGACAGAATCAAATGTGTGGAAAAGAACACAGGAAACGGTGGTTGTACCATGGAAGAATTGTAGAAAAGAACATCGGAACAACTTTGGCAACAAATTATTCACAACAAAATTTTGACCTTTAACTACTATGTTGAAGGAACACCGTGTTTTGGCAAATATCTCTATCTTCAAAAGCAACGAAACTAAAATAATGCACAAATTGTTTCATATTATAAAGAGAAAAACACCCACGATCAATGTTTTTTTTTTTTTTTTTGTCGAGGAGAAAACCAGGGCCTCCCACTAACCGATAAAGGAGAATAAACAACAACGAAAACCCCTTCGAAATCAAATATGCTGAATTTACTCAGTTTTTTCTAGGCTGTTTCGTTTGGCGTTTTTATAAATCATGAAGCAAAACATCCAAAGAGACTAAGCATGCATAATTTAAAGTACAGAAGGAGAAGGAACAGGAAATAAAAACTACTGTTTTGGTCATAAAACAAAGTAAACGGAAGTATTTTGAGAAAAACCTGAATTCCGGCACGAGATGAACGAGATATCTGACGCTTCTTGTCCTTGTCCTTGTTAGCTGCGGTTGTTTTCGCTGCCAACAACCCCTTCCCACCTTTTCCTGCCATATTTCTTCACCTTGAAAACAAACACCAGAGCATTTAATTTCCAGTTAGTGCAACAAAAGAAACTAATAAACATCAGTAAACACCCAGATCTGCTAAACGTTTATCAAATCTAGACAAAGAAATTATCCAACTTGATGAACATAATAAACAAACTTCCTTTTTAAACAAAAATAGTTACGGGGCAAGAGAGAGAGAGAGAGAGAGAAATACCTGAGAGGTTTGGGAAGCTGGAAAACGAAGAAACAATGGAAATAAAGGAAGATGATGGTACAGAAAGAGATTGGGGTAGGCCGTTGGGGCATGTTTTTCTATATATCCTTACTTTAAAGTTTGAATGCCAAAAAACGTAACGGCGCTTAATTTTTAGGTGGGAAAATCCTCAATTTCACCATTTCGAAAATTTTCGCCTCACTTTACCGAAATACCCTCTCTTTTTGCCGGAATCCCCATACAACAACCCTACCACCTTTGACCAAACACGTGCCCCTAAATTCCTCGGCCACGTGTATGTGTATTGTAACGCAGCATTTCAGTACCAGCATTTGAAAAAGTAAGTAAAATAATGTGTGTAGAATATTGAAAAGATCGTATCTCTCGGTTCTCAAAGTAGGGGTGATAATTAGGGCGTGGATAATTAACTGTAACTTATAAATATTATAATCGTTGAATTTTATAAGTTAATTAATTGAACTGTTAAAATTAAGTAATTCACACGTCATATTTTTTAATTTTTAAATATTATTTTATAATTTAATTCATAATTATTTTTTATCTTCGATTTGCTAGTATTGCATTATATTTTTTATGCTCACTTGTTTTATGTTTTGAAATATATTCTTATACAGGAATAAAGGATTTAACACTCATTTCAGAGGAAGTAGATGAAGAACCTTAGGTGATTTGATCATAGAGTTAACTTTTTTGGCTTGTGGTACTAACTCGTGAAAGTTTCGTTTACCTTATGTTTATTTTATGTTAGTTAAAGATTTGTCTTTAAAACTTTAATGGTGTATTGCTATGTGCTGAACATTATTAAAGCTTTGAACTTTAAACTAAGTATCGAGTTTATGTATTTTGTGTTTATGTTGAAACTTTGTAGTATATAGCTATTTTTCTAATTTATTATAAAGTTAGTGTTTATTATCTCTATTTAAATATTTTTATGAACATTTTAATATAATATTTATAAATATATATATATATATATATCATTATTCTCAAAAGAAGTTGTGAACATGTGGAAAAAAATTATACTAGGTTATAGGTTAACCTTTAATCTAACAGTCGGTTAATCGTGTATTAACGGTTAATCGTTAACGGTTAATCGATTCTTAATGGTTAGCTAAATTTAATAACCGCTATAACGGTTAATCGACCATCTAGGCTAAACAATACGATTAACCGACCATGAACGCCCCTAGTGATAATGACGCTAACTAGTTCTTAAGCAATTCGAATTCAGTTTGGTTGAAGTTTGATTCGAGCTCGTGCTTGGTTCAAGACATTAACAACATAAACTCAACTGAAAAAGCTCATGAACAAGCTCGAAAAAATTTTATTATATATATAATCACACACACTACATATGCACTAAAGCAATATGCTTAACAAAAAAATAATAAAGCTCATGAACATGCTCAAAATAATTATATTATATACACACACTACGTCTGCACTAAAGCAATATGCTTAACAAAAGAAAAATAATAAAGCAAATTAGCCAAAAAAATACCACTAAAGCAATATATACAAGGCCGGCTATATGGGGAACACCTTGAGTGACTGTTTAGGGCCTCAAATTAATCTAGAGCCCCTAAAATTTAACTATCCATATTTTTAAAATTTTATTTTTAAATTTATCAAATAAATTAATTAATCTAAGGATACAAAATTAATTTTCTTTCCTAAATAAAATAGTGAAAATAATTTGTTTGACAAAGTTTAATTACGTTTCTATGGTTTATTAATTAAATATTAAAATAACAGTTCAAAGTAATGGGATATACTTTCGTTATACATGGGTCTATATTTTAGTTTTCGCTCAAGACCAGAAAATCTCGAGACGGCTCTTTATATATAAAAACTTATTGTTGATCATTGGGGTTTTTCTAGGGGTGTGCATAATTAACCATAGCCGTTAACCGGCATAACCGTTGCATTTTATAGGTTAATTGACCGAATCGTTAAGGTTAAACGATTTCAGATAATCGAAATACTAAAAATGATGGTTAATGGTTACGGTTACGAATTTTGACAAATGGTTAACCTATAGGTTAACCGTTTTTAAATTATTTATACATATATAAATCGTCGAAGGCCTTGAGTGATTTGATCATAGAGTTAACTTTTGTGGCTTGTGGTACTAACTCATTGAAGTTTCATTTACTTTTTTTATGTTAGTTAAACATTTGTCTTTAAAACTTTGATGGTGTATTTTTACGTCTTGAACTTTGATGGTGTATTGTTATGTGCTGAACACTGTTGTTGAAACTTTAAACTAAGTATGAAGTTTTTTGTATTTTGTGTTATGTTGGAACTTTGTAGTATATAGGTACTTTTTTAAATTAAGTATGAAATTAGTGTATAGAATCTCACTATTTAAGTTTTTTTATGAACATTTTTTATATAATATTTATCGGAGAGATAGTTTCATTATTCTCAAAAGAATAACATGTGAAAAAATGCATTAGGTTATTGGTTAACCTATTACCCAACAGTTGATTAACCGTGTCTTAATGGTTAATCGTTAGCGGTTAACTGTTTCTTAAAGGTTACAATTAGTAAAATTTAATAACTGTTATAACGGTTAACCGACCGCTTAGGCTAAACGGTACGGTTAATCTACCATGAATACCCCATCAATAAAAGGGGAGAAGACATAACACGATACTTACTATACCTCGTTGAAAACCTCTTTAAATCTAAATAAAAAAAGTATCTAGAAAAGTGCCGCCAGAGTTTAAACCAACATTAAGCTACTAACATCACCCAATAACAGAAACAAATAAAAGCAACAAAAGCAAAGCCACTACATATGATGACTAGCTAACTAACATGCACATGGTTGGCATGAACCAAACTATCCTCATGCAACAAAGCATGCAACTCTGCAGGAGCTACCCCAAATAGCCAGACCTCAAAAGAATCATGCGATACCAACTTAGCTAGCTGATCGACTACCTTGTTCTCAGCCCTCGGGACATGTTGGTACTTAACTTCATTGGGGTTTTTCTTTTTTCTTTTAGATTTAATGTTGTTTTTATTTTAAATTATTTTATTTTGTTTTATATAATCAATATTTATATTTTTTATGAAAATAATAGATGATTTTATTTTACAAATAATGGTTACAATTATTTGTTTAATCTTTTCTCAAACAATATTTAACACGTTACTTTTTAAAATCTCACTAAAAAATATTTAAAAGCAATTTAAAAAAAAATCATGAGCTGAGCTCGAGCTGTCCACTTTGAACTCGAACCCACGCCTTCTATGCTTTTCCTCCCGTAGTAAATAAAGAGCATTTTCAAAATGGCAATAGGATTTACCTTAAAATCTGCTGCAAATCCAAGCAAACTCATTATGCCAAGTAGGGGTGTTTATTTTCGGGTACCCGATTCTTTCGAGTATCACATACGTCGGCCTGTGTTTTAGCCCACTTCAACATGGTACTTGATTTACATTGTTTATTTTTTGTTTTTAAAATTAATTTTTTTTTTAAAAATCACATAGTAAACACATAAACTTAAAAAGTTCATAATACATACTCCAAACACAAAAAGTAGTGATTTGGAGTTAGTTTAAATGTGAATACTTGGATACATATATATTAAAGTTTATCACCAAAAATACATTAAAAAATATTAATCTTGTTATTTTCTTCCTAATCTTGTATTAATAAATTAATAAAAATATATTTAAAAAATTTAAAACTTAAAATTACATAACACAAACATAAAAATAATTTTGAGATTTAAATTTAGTTTTAGGTAAAAATATTAGGGAACCTAAAATAAAATATAATTTAAAACTAAAACTAAATATATTAAAAATGTCGGGTCAAGTACCCGATCACCAAAAAAATCGACACAAACCCAACCCATCTACCCAAAAAAAATTCGGGTTGAGTGCTCGGTCCGGTCGGGTAATTTTTTTGTAAAAGACCCGATTATTTTTTCGGGTCTTCAAGTAGTCAGACTGGATCAATCGGGTCGAGTAATTTTGAACACCCCTATTGCCGAGAAGCTATACTCCTACCTATGAATGTTACACGTTGCCAAAACTAGCTCCCATATCCTTTTTGAAAAATGCACTCTATAAATACGGAGTGAAGATTCACTTGGTAAAAATATGACATAAAAAATAATGAGATATGTGATTTTTATTGGTTGATCATATGAATGACGTGGCGAGAATGACCAATGATATAATTTCTCCCTATATTAATATATTTATGTGGAAGATGCTCTTGCTCCACGCATAATTTTTGGGTAAAATTCACAAATGCTAACTAAATTTTGATTAAATTTTTAATTTGACAACCAAACTTTGACTTGCTTCAATGTCACCATTAAACTTTTAGTTTTCCTCCAATTTGGTCACTGACTTGTTAACAGCCGTTAAAAGGGCGGTGTGATTGTTAAAATATTTTATAGTAACACGTTTAGTCATCCACGTTTGCACATTCAAATAATTTAGTCCTAATTTGAAATAAATAATAAATTTAACTCTCATTATTTACACATTATTTCGATTTGACCATATTTTAATTAAAAATAAATTAACCCAAAACCACCCTAAACAAAAAGTGATGACGATGAGGTTGTTGATGGGTCAAATTCTGTATGAAAAAATAATATGAACACTTGAAGAGGATCTGCTAGGTAATATATTTTTTTTGAACATCGATCTGCTAGGTAATTACTAATTAGGGTGAATCGATTGCTCATAGTTGTTATATTTGTCGAATTTTTAACGCGTTAGAGTTAGCAAAGGAATATTCATAGTTGTTGACTTGCTGCAAACCCATTTCAGTGTAGCAAGAGTTATCTTGATTTCAGAACTCAACATAGAATTAATTAATTAAATGCTTATATTATAAATAAGTACTTAAAATATATGAATCTTTCATTTAAGCACCTAAAATATTTTTTTGTCAAAATAAGTATTTAAAGTATACTTTTTAGTTAAATTAAGTTCCTAAAGTGTATTTTTTTGTTAACATAGATACCTAAAGTATTTTTTCGTAAAGTAAGTACCTAAAGTATTTTTTAGTCAAAATAGATACTTAAAGTATTTTTTTGTCAAAATAGGTACCTAAATTATTTTTTGGTCAAAATAGATACTTAAAGTATTTTTGTCAAAATAAGTATTTAAAGTATACTTTTAGTTAAATTAAGTTCCTAAAGTGTATTTTTTTGTTAACATAGATACCTAAAGTATTTTTTAGTCAAAATAGATACTTAAAGTATTTTTGTCAAAATAAGTATTTAAAGTATACTTTTAGTTAAATTAAGTTCCTAAAGTGTATTTTTTTGTTAACATAGATACCTAAAGTATTTTTTAGTCAAAATAGATACTTAAAGTATTTTTGTCAAAATAAGTATTTAAAGTATACTTTTAGTTAAATTAAGTTCCTAAAGTGTATTTTTTTGTTAACATAGATACCTAAAGTATTTTTTAGTCAAAATAGATACTTAAAGTATTTTTGTCAAAATAAGTATTTAAAGTATACTTTTAGTTAAATTAAGTTCCTAAAGTGTATTTTTTTGTTAACATAGATACCTAAAGTATTTTTTAGTCAAAATAGATACTTAAAGTATTTTTGTCAAAATAAGTATTTAAAGTATACTTTTAGTTAAATTAAGTTCCTAAAGTGTATTTTTTTGTTAACATAGATACCTAAAGTATTTTTTAGTCAAAATAGATACTTAAAGTATTTTTGTCAAAATAAGTATTTAAAGTATACTTTTAGTTAAATTAAGTTCCTAAAGTGTATTTTTTTGTTAACATAGATACCTAAAGTATTTTTTAGTCAAAATAGATACTTAAAGTATTTTTGTCAAAATAAGTATTTAAAGTATACTTTTAGTTAAATTAAGTTCCTAAAGTGTATTTTTTTGTTAACATAGATACCTAAAGTATTTTTTAGTCAAAATAGATACTTAAAGTATTTTTGTCAAAATAAGTATTTAAAGTATACTTTTAGTTAAATTAAGTTCCTAAAGTGTATTTTTTTGTTAACATAGATACCTAAAGTATTTTTTAGTCAAAATAGATACTTAATATTATTTTTGAGAGCAAGTTTTGAGGATAAAGTGATAGGAATATAAAAGGAGTCAAAAAATTGATAAGAAAAAAATAATTTATAAAAATATAGTTGAAGGTCAAAATGAAAAAATTTAAAGTATATTTTAAGTTTTATTTATTTTTGTTAAAATATTTTAGTCAACATATATTCTAAAGTATATTTTTATCAATAAGTATTTTTAAAATTTTTATTAAATGTTTAGGTTCAAAAATTTATTTAAAAATTAGGTAATTTAAATTAGGTTTTTATTTAAAAAACTTTTAGGTTTGTATTTGTTATTCAAAAAAGGACATGATACATTTTTCGTAGATAAAAAAATATACTCGATCATTTATTTTAAAAAAAATTTACTAAATAAAAATTTTTTTGACTAGAAATATTTTTTCAAATTTGGTCAAAAAATTGATTTTAAATTTAACAAAAACTTTATAACCCAAAATAATCAAAACTTTTTAATCTTTCAAAAGTAAAAAATTTGTTGGAAATTTGAAACCAACTTATTTTATGGCAAGCTCACTTCATCTCATTGAACTTTAATCGATTAAGTTTTTAACTTTTTGTTCGACAAAACTAAGAAAATAAAATATTAGATTTAAGGTAACTTTAATACTATAAAAATTTAGAAAAGAAATAAGTTTAAGATCAATGTTTGATAACTAAGTGCTTTAATAGTTTTCTTTTTTGTGGTTTTGACTCATTTTCATTTGTTGTTATCTCAAATCGAACGTTAGCCAAAAACTACATCATCGAATAAAAAATGGTTTTTTAATATTTTTTTATAACCAATTTTACAAGTTTAATTATCAGTGAGTTAAATTGAAGCCTGGATAACGAAATTAATCTTTTTCAAAAATAATTGACTAAAATATGAAATTGAACTATTATGGTTTAAGTCGAGATCGAATTAAACTTTTTTATGACTAAAAAAGGGAGTCGTTGTGATAGTTTTTGTAACATGTCAAAATATAATTATATTATTGTAGTAGAAATCCATTTCAAATTTTGTACAGACTTTCTTTAAACTTGATATTGATAAAAATTATGTTTATATATTTGAGAATGAAAAATAATTTTTTACGAAAATAAAGAATTAATATTGCATTTTACAATTTGTCTTTTAAAAAAAATCTGTAGAATGAAATAAATTTTTTAAAATTTTTAAAATAGTAAAGTGTGTAATTGATTATAAATTTGCAAACATATTAGGGAAGTTTTTTACATTTAGGTGTTTTTTTAACAAAATAACTTTTTGGTTTTCTTTTAAAAAATTTATTTCCTTGGTGACTGCTCTTATGTATTATTTTTCACTGTTATATTTTTTAATTTAACTTATAAAATCTTCAAAAGATTTACGATCATTTATTTTAAACTATCTTTATTTCTATTTTAAAATTATGATGAAATCTGCTTAAATAAATTTGAATTATTTGTAATTAAGTTTTAAAAATAAATAATTACAAATAAGTATTTAAATGATAAATTTTTTGTTTCCTTTTAAAATTTAAAAATCAATCTAATATTTAAAAATACTTTAAATCAAAACAAATTGGTTTAAAAATTATTTAAATATATTTTTAATCACAAAATCCACATTAAGTTTAAATAAACATTATATTTTAGTTAACAAAGTCCGCCTAGATACTTTAACCTAAATACGTATATTTAAAAATATAATTCATAAATTATTTTCAACACCTGACACATTTTTCTAATAAGTGTCCCCGATTATTATTTAACAACGTGTCCGGGTAATAACCTAAGTTAGAACCAAAACGCTTAAAACAAAAATTTTTACGGAAATATAACCGCAACGTGGACGCCGTCATATGACTATTTGAGTTTTCATTTAAATATTTCTTAGATATTTCAAAACTTTCCTCCAAACAAAAAATTTATTTAGAATGCTAACCATAAAAAAAAGAAAATTATATTTATCTTTTATTATAAACTAAAAATAAATTTAGGTGGATAAAGTGTTTACCCAAAATCAATTAGATTAGAAGAATTATAGAATGACAAAAAAATAGTTTATGGACTAAAAGAAAAAAAAAAAAAATTTGGTAGTTTACTGGACTCAAAACCCCAAACAAATTTATCGGGCAAAAGATTTACATTGCGCGCAGAGAATCCGTCGGACATGATAGCATACTAAACGCACATGACGCGAACACAGGATCGCAGTTCCAACAGAGTGCTCAAACCTAAACGAGCAGTAAACAGAGGTTCTTAGCAAAGCCCGCAAAGATCCTTTTGTCCCTCTCATTTTT
Organism: Hibiscus mutabilis; assembly: GCA_019671005.1. Classification (NCBI taxonomy): domain Eukaryota; kingdom Viridiplantae; phylum Streptophyta; class Magnoliopsida; order Malvales; family Malvaceae; genus Hibiscus; species Hibiscus mutabilis. The sequence continues at coordinate 6,496,707 of CM033718.1, read as the reverse complement.
TTATCCCTTCTTGATCAGAGTGTGTCTTTAAAGAGAAGGATTAAGAAGAAGAAAAGGTTTATGGGGAGAGGGTCCCAATCTGAAATGGGAAAAGAAAGGAAATAAAGATGAAAATTTAAGCAAGCTTGGGCAAGTATGAAAATATGATTTTTTAGTCTTCGATATCAGTCTTAGTAGAGTTTTTTATATACGAAACTGGACCACCTTAACGATTATCACACACTTTTTTGATATTTTTATTATTTATTTAATAATATAATATACTAACCACACAAATCCAAACCAAAATAAAAGAAAACCTGGCATTCTTTCTTGGTAAGACAATATCAAATGTTTGTTTTTCCCAACATCTCTTTCCCAAGCCATCGTAAATCCCTCTCCCCAAACAAGCACCATTTTCCTCTTATTTTTCCTTTCTTTCCACAACTCAAAAACTCAAGTAGCCAAACCTTTTCCCTTTTTCTTAAAGTTATAAAACTTTTTTTGAGTTCCTGCGATAAAAAATGAAGACAGCATTACTTTGCGGGCTTGAAGGAAAGAAGACGCTTCAAATACATGCTCGGCGGACAAGTGTTTCTCTGGCTACAAAACTGCGATCACAAAGGTTCACTAAGCCAACTTTTGCGTCCCGTCATGTCCGACGGATTAAATTGCGCGCAAAAAGACTCTTTTGCATTGACATGCTGTTTGGGGTTTGAGTCGGGGTTGCACCATGGTGAAAGCTTGCTGCGAAAACCCAAGGACCATTGTTTTGTCCAACCTCATCGTACATCTTCTGCGAGCAGTTCTCTGGATTCGGATAAAAGTGAATCTTCTTGTTAATGGTTCTAAAAACCCAAAGGGGTTAAAGTATTTTTGTCAAAATAAGTTCTTAAAAAGTATATTTTTGTCAAAATATGTATTTAAAGTATTTTTAGTTCAAAAAGCTAAGGCTGTAATATCTAAAATATTTTTTTTGTCAAAATAAGTTCTTAAAGTATATTTTTGTCAAAATAAGTAATTTAAAGTATTTTTAATCAAAATAGGTAAAATATGTATCTGTTTTTTTTCAAAATAAGTCTAAAGTATTTTTGTCAAAATATATTTAATGTCTATTTAATCAAAGCCACATGTCAACATTTTTAAAAACTTGTTTGACAAAAATATATTTAAATATCTATTTTGATAAAAAAACTCTAAATTTGTAAATTGAAAATTTATTTTAAAGTTTAGGTACTTAAAAATGATATAAATTCTAAAAAAAAAATTGCTATACTTTGATATATATATATATATAATCAAAAAATCACATTTATTTCAAGCAACACTAGTTGATATATATATATTTATATATATTGGATCAATGTATTCTTCTAGTTAAACATTTAATCGGCAAATAAAAGCATAAAATTAATAAATCTAGTGATTATTTTGTAATTTTTATAGTTGAGAGATCAAAAGAAAAGTACACTAATTGTTGGGTGACAACTACTAGCGTAGATAACGTCAAATTTAGTTCGGTGACCAAATAAAAAATATCAAAAAATAGTAATTAAATAAAAAAAAGTTTAGTGACAAAATAGAAAAACATTGATAGTTGAGTGACCAATGAGATAGTCCATCCTTTCATTTGTAATAACAAACCATTTATTTCATTTAAATGATATTTTTTCCTTTTTTAAACTATTAAACTTGTTTTCTTTTTTACAAAACTTCTTTTTTTTTAATTTACGTACACACGATGAAAAATTACAATTACTAATAAAAGTAAAAAAAAATAATAAAAAATCCATAATCCAAACTTAGCATAATTAACCTAAAAAAGGAGATTAGTTAGACGATTAATCTTAAGAAAATGCCACCTCATTGCAAGTTAAAAAAACCTTTTCAAATCATGACGGGCCGTACATCACCACTTCCCATAACAAAGAATCTCAACCGTCCATCAATTTAATCCAACGTCCACAAAATTGCCTTTCCTTTAAAAATTCTTTCCGTTTCCCCAGAGTCGCCTTGCTTTCTTGCTTCCTCTCTCGAATCTTTTCTTTCCATTTTTGTTCTTTATTTTAAACCATGTTAACAATAAAACGAATTTAAGAACCAGAAACCTAAATAAAAGTGGAAGACTGTAGTTTAATTAGTTTCGTTTGAAACCCCAAGATCTGATTTGTTGTCAAAAGGTTAGTTTCTAATTCTTTCATCTCCTTCCTCAAAAATATTATCAATGTTTGCATTATTGAAACCGTAAAATTGGGTCATTTTGTTAAGAGTTTGATTTACTTTCTGAGAATTTGTCTTGAAGGATAAGGTCAAATTTCAATGGGATGTTTGTTTTTTGTTGTGGGTTTTGAAGGTACTGCATAATGATTTTTATTTCCTCAAATTTATAATTTTATATTAATTTGTTGTCAAAAATTTGATTTTTAACCTTAATAGGAAAAATTTCTAAATAGTAAGTATAGTTGATTATTAATGCTATGTTTTAACAGTTGATTTAAGTGCTGTAATGTTGGAATATCTTTCCTGCCTTTAGTTTTTGGGAGAATTTTATAAATATAATTTTTTTGTTTCTTCATATTCTAAATATTAGTTAAGTATTTGTCCGTTTCATTTAAATATTTCTTAGATATTTATAAAACTTGTCCCACTCAAGATTAATGTTACTTTTTTGCCTTGATGATTGTGGTTCTCTTTCTATCCCATGATTTGGGAAGAGAGTAGAGTAGCTTTCGGACAAGCTTATCTTCGGGGATGATCTCACCGAAGCCCTTGAAACCATTTACAATAACCAAGAACCGATCGAACATCTTGGAGACGCTTTCATCTGGCTCCATCTTGAAGTTCTCGTAGCTTAGATTGAGGATCCCAATCTTGGTCTCATTCACGTCATTGGTGCCCTCGTAAGTGGTCTCTAACTTATCCCACACCTCATTTGCACTTGTGCACAAAGACATCTTGGCATACATGTCGGGACAGAGTGCACAAAATAAGATATGTAGGGCATTATCGTTGATTTGGAGTCTTCTATGATCTTCACCAGTCATCTCAACCCTAGTATTTGAAACGGGTCTTCTTTCGTCATATCTTTTCATCAGAATGGTCGGTCCATCTTTTACTACATCCCAAAGGACATAGTCGATGGATTTGATGAAGAGTCTCATCCGGTTCTTCCAATAGGGATAGTTATCCCAATCAAAGTAAGATGGCTTTGTGATCGATTGTGACTCGTATAGATGTTTCCCAGAGGTAGAAGACATGGCAATGAATGGATAAATTATCAGCACTCTTCAAGGATCGCCTCTTGTGGATGTTAAACCTTCAAAGAGTTAGGTTCTGATACCAATTGTTGATCGGATCAAAAGATAGTGATTTGGCCAAGAGGGGTGAATTGGCTAATTAAAATTAGAGGGAGCAAATTGAAAAAAGAAAAATGAAGGACAAAGGCAATTATAGTGGTTCAAGCTTCTAACAAGTTCTACATCCACTACCTTAGCTTCCACTAAGGATTTTCAACGAAATCTACTAGATTTTCTTCCTCTTTTCTAGGCTTAGGAGGTAACCTTTACAATCGACCAATCTCTCTACCCAAAAATTGACCCAAGAAATCTCTCAAAACAAAGAAGAAATTGGCAATCTAAAAATATCTCTCACAAGATGGATATTGCCCAATTACAACCAAAACACTCCCCAAACTCCAAATAATGATTTACAATAAAGAACACAAGTGAGTATGATGCAAAGTATTTGACTTTAAGGCACAAGGGTTTGGATTAATTCCTTGGATGTTACTTGAAAGTTCAATGGTTGTTGCTGGTGCTTTGGAGACTTGCTTTTATACCCTTGCATTGAATTATAGCCGTTTGGGTGGTTGAGATCATTAATCTAGCCGTTGGGTTGCATTTTTTGTGCAATAAATGCTCTTCAATTACCCAGTATATTGGTACCCTCGTGACCGTATCGATACCTGTCTCAAAGAAGAATGATCCATTGTGACTGAAAAACCAGGGGCGTATCGATACGCGAGAAGGCATATCGGCACGGTTCAAGTGTAAATCAAGGGGAGTATCGATACTCATATACCGTATCGATACGAATTTAGCTCATTGGAATCCTTGGCTGGATTTTAACAAAAAGTGTATCGGTACGCTATGGGAGAGTATCGATACGGTTAACGGTCATTTAAAATTTTATGATTCCAATAACTGACAAGCAACGGTCGAAACCATTAAATGCAAAGATTTGTCAAACATCATCAAATCGTATCGATACGGTGACCACCCGTATCGTTACGCTATAGCTTGAAAACTTGCCCAGATGAATATCGTATCAATACGGTATTAACTGTATCGGTACACTTTTATTGATTGGAATTCTAATGAAGGAAAACCGCATCGATACGACGTAAGCATATCGATACGCCTGGGCGTAAAGTTAAAGTTTGGCTTGAAAATACTTAGAAAAATTTGAACACTTGAAATATTTTTGACATGAAGGTTCTTTTGGTTCAAATGCTTGTCAATTAAGTGAGTTTTTCAAATGCTTAAAATTTTATTTGTATTTGTAAATAAGCCCTTATATAATTTGTTATATCAAAATCAATGCAGGTTTTACACCTTCACATGGGATTGATTTGAAAAGATGATAATTAGTCATCCAATGTCAATAGTTGAGAAATGATAAGGAAAAGATGTTATTGTTAGTTTAAGCAAACCTTTAAGTATATCAAAGCTTTCCATTGGCTCATTTGGAGGTGGGAAATGATTAGGACTATAAGCTCCTTTAAAAGGATTCAGAAAAGCTTCTTCATTGTCTATGATATCCACCGAAACCAAAATCCCCATTGTCTTGCAAAACAAGCACATACCTTCATTGTTGTCTTCTCCGTTGAACTCAAGCATACACCTCTCCTATTGAGCCTTTTAAGTCCAAGCTTTCTTTGATTCAAAGGTATCATTTTATAGCCCTCAATCGATTATTGAATTCCATGGATATTTGGAGTTTAATTTCAAGTCGAATTACTAAGCTTAATCTTTGAAATAAGTGTTGATGTCGTTATGTTGATTATAACGATTCCTTGTGTTATTTCCTAGCTCAAGAATTGAAGGAAACCAATCCATCATCCTCAATCAAGTTTAGGAGCAAAGGAATCGAAATCCGAGAACCCTAAAAGCTTTCGTGCACTATGTGAGTGTAGTTGCGTCAAGGGATAGGCAAGGTGCCATCCCGTTGCATTCGTTTTGTGTTACAATTTGCATTTTGTTTAAGGGCTCAAGTAGAGCAAGCTTGTGTAGGTGCTAATGGTAAGCATGGTAAGTTTTCGGTATAATTGTTATGTGTAAACTCATATACAATGCTTGAATTATGTTATATGTGAATTCGATATGAATATGATATGATATGTGGAGCTAAGGCTCAATTTGAAATCCGATATGATGTGGCTTATAAGCACAAATGTAAGTTTATGATGAAATATCTGACATTGGATACTTGTGGACTTTGGATACAATTGGCATGCCATAGGGTTATTTGGGCTCGCTAAGTAAGGGATTGGACTACGGTCTAGGGCTACGGCCTATATGTGGTGAGATAAGGTTGGTTTGTGTTAGGGATATGTTTTCTGGAGCCACGGCTCAAGGCTAAGGCCTACTTTCGATATGATTTGGTGTACAGGGGAATCCATGTATTCATTGGTTACCATATCCGAGGAAAATGATATGTTTATATGATTTATAATTGCTATATGGAATCATGACTATTGGTTTTGAATATGTTTTATTGTGATTGATGCTATGTAAAACGTCACCCAAGCATGCCTGTATATTATTCATGCATTTGATAAACTTGTTGTGCATTTGTTATAACTACCTCACTAGGCTATGTAAGCCTAACATCTGTGTGTCTCGTGCATTTCAGGATCTTGAAGTATTCCGGGCTCCGATCGTGTAGTTGCGGTTGTAAGCCATTTCCACCAATCATATGTATGCTTAACTTTTGCTTTGAAATCCTAGTAAGGTGGCATATGACTCAAACATGTCATGTTTGCATATTTTGATATGTGCGTAATAGCCTATTAGTGCCCAGGTGTTGAATGTGAAAGTTGACATGTTTGTGAAATGGAAAAACTAGTTAAAATGAGCTTAAAGGCACCAAAAGGTAAAATCTTAGTAAATGAATTCGAAATGACCTAAAATTTTGTATGCTATTAGAATTATGGATTAATAACTTGCTGGTAAAATTTCATGGCATTTGGACATTGTTCAATGGTTAATTCAAATAAAAACTAGATAAAATCTGTCATCACAAGACAAACATATCGATACGGGTCAAGCTGTATCGGTACGACCTTGCATAATTGAACCTAGGTAAATAGAGCGTATCGATACAGCTTGACTTGTATCGATACGGATTTTGGCAGTGAGTTGTGGAAAATTAATTGCAAGGCCGTACCGAAGCAAGTCAACCATAGTCAATGCGTATCGATACAAACTTAGATGTATCGGTACGAACTTGTTATCCATGAATCTGAAACTTAGGAAATTCGATTTAGTGTACCGATACGGGCTTAAGTGCATCGGTAAGGTGTCAGTTAATTTCGTTAAAACACTTAAACTATAGTTTAAATAATTTGCAGATTGGTCACTAATCTTTAAATGGTCTAATTGGATGGGTAAACAACCTCCGTTAATAATGAAATTTCACGAGTTAATAATTGGTAAGTTTAATTGAAGATTTGTATAAATAAATTCCAATAAATTCCCTTAATTTGTAAAATTTGCAATTTAGTCCCTAAATTTGAAAAAGGTTAAAATTGACCCCAAACTGAGTAAGCTATTAATAAGTTAGTTCGATAAGTCTTAAAAGAGACTAATAAGACATCACAAACAAGATTTTGAACCCGGTTAAACTTCCGATCCCCGAATAAGTTTCTGATAACACTTTTTGACTCGGTTCTCTACCAGGCCGAGAAGGGGGTGTTACAACTCAACTCGAACTTGAAAACTAATCCACTAATTATTAAAAAGTTTGAGTTATTCGAGTTATTCAAATTCACATTTTATAATTCAAATTTTATTTGAATTTTTTCAAACCGAATCGAGTTTATAAATTTACTATTTGAGCTCAGTCGAGTAATTTTTTTAAAATTTTCAAGTCAAATTTTTCTCACCCCTACTTCCACCTGTTGAAAGCCCAAGGATCTCGATAGACCAAATTCATATATAATTAAGGCATAAATTTCACATCCCCTGAGAAAAAAATAACTAAATATGGATTATTACGTTTCAAATTACATAGATTAGTACCGCAAATATTCATTACGTAGAAATCAATGTTGCAACAATGGGCCACCCGAAACAAGTGTTCCATTAAGAAGAAGATAGTACATATCCAACTGCTAAAAAGCCCAGCCCAAGTCATAAGCACTCCACAAGCTTTTAAGTAGGAGAGAACCAAAGCTAAAACAAAGGCCGTCAGGCGTCAGCCACTGCTGACACCCACCACTTGCATTATGTAGGGGGTGTACATGAAACTTATGTGGGGTGTAAATGATCAGGCTTAGATGAACAAGAGCTCCGTTTGTGGTCGTTTATTTATTTTTAAATATGTTTATATTCATTTAAATTTTTAATATTATGTTTGAATTTATTTATTTACTTTTAAGGTGTTTGTATTCGTTTATTTTAGCGTTTGTGAACATGTTAGTTTAACGTTTACGAACATGTTCGTCTATATATTCACGAACATGCTCGTTTAAGGTTCACAAACATATTCGTTTAACGTACGCAAATATGTTTGTTTATGCCCGCTAATATGTTCGCCAAAATGATGGGATTACACCACTAGTACTTAAGCTCTTTAGACTTTACAGTTTAAACTTCAAAGATCACCATGTGTTCAATATAGTTCATACTTTTATCAATATTTAAAAAGTAAAAAATAAAAGGAAAAGAGAAACTGGGTAAACGAGTCGATAAACAATCTTGTTTGCTAACACAAACGAACCGAACACACATTTGTTCATGTCCGTTCATTTATTAAACGAACATAAAATTTTTATTCATACTCGTTTATTTAACTTAATAAACGAACATAAACGAATGCTTCATGGATAATTCATTAAACGCTATGTTCATTTACCCTTTACTTAGATGCACCGTAAGCTCGTTACTCAATACAACAAAACTCGAGCCTCTCAGCAGACAAAACTTAAAATAAACGGTAAAAACACCAAGAAAAAGCCACTGGGAGTTTAGCACCAAATCCAACCTCATTAGTGGTCGGTTCAATTAACCGATCAAATCAAATTATTTAAAATTTATTAAATAATTTTTTATTCTTTTAATGGTTAACCGAACAGAATAATTTAAAAGATTAAAGGGGAGAGAAACTCTGTTAATAATTTTTTGGGAGCTTTAATCTTAAAAAAATAATTAATATGAATATTCCAATAAATAATTATTTTTTAATATTAAAGGGAAAGAACAGGCTTTAAAATTTCACTACGCCAATATGTATAGGCTAAATCACCGCAATATATCTATTATATTAATTATTTATTGAAATATTTCTTTAAAAATGGTTTAGAGAAATACCTCTATTTTAAACACGTACGACAAGCTCGCCCCATTAATTATAATTTTTAGAAATCAAACTACGTCAGTTGTGTTTTTGAAAATCGCACATAAATTATATGTTGATAATAAATAAAGACTAATACTTTAACTATATCTATATAAACTAATATTAAAATCACCTTTATAATTTATATAACTAAATCTTAAAGTTAGTTCTTACAATTTTTTTTTTTTGCCTTTAATACCTAGAAAATGTGAAGTGGGTTTCTAATAATATTTTTTTCATTATTTAGTACATTAAAATCGCAGATAACATGGCGTGAAAAACATAGCCATGGCGTGATTTTCGAATATAATGTTTGATGTGGTGCGTTTTTTTGAAAGAAGTCGAAAATGGGATACTTTGATAAATAATTTTTTGAGGGTTATTTTAATAAATTATTAATAAAAAAAGTATATTGGGGGTGATTTAGCCATGTATTTGTTCTATAAAACACTCAAAATCAACATATTTAAAACTTTCCGTGAAGTAATTAAGTCGTGATATCGACCAATGCAATGATAATAAAGCAAAGAATAAGATTGAAAACTAAAATTTAATGTGTAAAAGTTTAAAGAATTAACGAAAAAAAGGGGAAAAAATGAAAGATCGAAGATGAATAAGGTCGGAGGCTAACTTAGAGCTTCTATGTCGCAGATCTGTCTGGATTATTAGAGGCGCTAATGTCAACAAACCTCCGACTCCGAGATGTACACTTGTTAATCAACCAATAAACACCAGCCAAGTAAACATTTGACCTTGGATCCTCCTTTGCTTAAACCCACCGTCAGTTTCTGCACTTGCTGCTTTGTTTCCACTTCTTTCTCTTTTTTCCCCCATCTGTAGATGCGGCAGAAATCTCCTAGCACGCACGTTCACGATTTTTAACGTAAACCCAATCTGCAGGACTACTTAGACCCCATTCTCGCCGTTCCTCTCTCTCTTAATTTTCAAATCCGGACCTTTTTTTCTCATGTTTGCCTTCTTTGTACAGTTTCTTCTATCTGCATTTGAACAATAGCGATCTTTGCTAACAATGGAGGTTTCTTATCGGCTCTTTGTTGTTTCGGTTCTTCTCCTATTTTTGGCTTCTGGGTCATTCTCAATCGACAATTTTCACCAAGCGTAAGTTTGTTCATTTTTTTGGTTATGTTTAAAATTTTATGCTTTATAGTTGAATCAATTTATAGCTACTGGAGTAGTTAACAGTTGATTAAGACGTGATTTCTTAATTTTTGGTTTTAAAACTTGGCTCCTTTTTGCATGGTTCTAAGATCTCGTTGGCACAGTTTGGTTTATTGGTAGTTATCGCCGCCAATTTGTTTTTTTACATAAAGTTTGGTTTTTTATATATTGGTTGTGTCCTTGATTTGTTCTTATAAGCTCAAGATGAATTCTGAATGATTGTACTATTTTAATATCTGTGTCGAACATAACTAGAATATTGTCCAGAGAGTGTGAGGCAATTTTGAGCAAAGCTTGTTGGCATCTCCTGGCTCTGCTAAGTTCACTGACTAAGAGTGATGACCCCCATTAGCAGTTAGCCCTCATTCGTAAATAAATTAGGTATTGCTAATTTAAGTTTTTGAAAAAAAAAATCATTGCCTGATTCAAATGTAATATTCAACTGCATACTTAGGATAAATCATGGTTGTCCTATTCTGATAAAGTCACTCGTTTAGCATTGAGGTTTCGGAAGTCTGGCTACAAGTAAAAGGGCTCTTGCTCAGTACTCATATTTTCGAGAGAGTTGGTTATTTTGAATTGAACTAGTGGTTTTTAGCTTGCTCCCTAGAAGAGGTTTAACAGTTCATATGTTGCCTTTAGATCACTCATTTCTGGTTAGTTCTGATCTATAATTAGTATTGATTTCATTTCATTTCACTTGGTTGGAAGTTAGAATGTTATGTTGAATCTTGGTTTATTGGAACACACTCGACTTTTATTAAGGTTTCTCTGCTATTCACTTGGTGCGTAAGGTATTATTAAGACATTTTATTTTCGAGAGCAAAGCAGCTTTATAGTTTGCAGGGTTTGTGCCATAGTAAACCTTAAGAAGTAACAGTATATGATGAAGATCTATATAAGCATACTTTGGTTGCATCAATCTAGATTAAAGTGCTTTGTTGCTTTAATATTGGGTAGCGTTCAGAAGCCATTCTTCATTAAGTTTATAGCATAAGTGGGGTTTTCCTAAAAAAAAATTTCATGTACTTGCAGGAAAGCTTTTGGGCATATGATGCAGAAAAATAGCAATAAGATATGTGCTTTCTATAGGAAATTTCATTTTTAGATGTACAAAGTAGATGTAAATGCCGTTTAAGTGTGAATTCAAATGCCTCCTTGGAATCTGATTTTAATTTAGCACTGGCCAGATAATTGTGCCTGCATTTGCAATAATTTCACATAATCTCAATAGGTGATAATGATCTTTGATTTTATCTGATTCTGATCTATTTTCCCTTTTTCTTCTTCAATTTATACATATAGATTTCCCATTGTGGAGCCTGATCCTGGTCATACAAAGCTTCGCCTTTCGAGGGAAGGCTTGGAAGCCATCAGCAAAATAAATACCCCAATTGCAGCTGTTGCTGTAAGTTTAGATACCCTTCCCAGGCATCTAGCATGTCTTTGCAGTTTATTGGTTATAGTATCTGGTGACCTGACTCTAAATATCAGTTAGACTCAAACTATGTTTTGCATATGATCATACATTATTTACTGATTTCTTCAGCGATATCTAACTTGTAATTCTGGTTGGCAATGTTGGTTTATTCCTGTAACATAACATATCAAATTTGAAAGGTTAAGGCCTTTGGTTTAAGTTCTCCCATTTTTGAGCTATCTTTTTTGGATTTATATATCCAGGTCATTGGTCCCTACCGTTCTGGAAAATCTTTTCTGCTAAATCAACTTCTATCACTGTCTTGTTACGAAGGTGCATTCTTTACTGCTATATGCTGCTTTGTTGTTTGCAGACATTGTTGTCACTTCAACATTTTTGAAATTTCTTCTCTTTAGCAAACATTTTTGAAATTTCAAATGAGATCAATTTGATTTCTTGTTTTTCCTGCTATTTCTTATTCATCTGTCAGGATTTGGTGTTGGACACATGCGTGACACAAAAACAAAGGGTAAGACAGCAACAATATTACAATTATGCACACCTGTTTAATAGGATGTTTACACTTTGTCTCTATCAGGGATTTGGGTTTGGGGAACACCGGTAGAGATGGATATTGCTGGAGTAAGAACTTCTGTTTTCTACCTTGATACTGAGGGTTTTGAAAGTGTTGGGAAGTCAAATGTATACGACGATAGGTAATTCCAGCACATTACAACAACTTGCTTTATATAGTATATTTTTAGTTATATTGCTTTTCTGATGCCTGTTGATGCAGGATTTTTGCTTTGGCAACTGTTATGAGCTCTGCACTAACTTATAACCTGCCTGAGACGGTTAGTTAATTCTTTTATTTTTTCTAGAATGTTTCCCTGTTAGGTGTTCTTATTTGAAACATTGACATATGGGGAAGATGAAAAAGCTATAGTTTTAGACCAGAAAATTCAAGCTAAAATTTGTGAAGCCAAGTGTTTCACTTGAGATATTACTGCTTTGACTAAAACTTCGAATAAAGTTTGCTTAACTTTAGGGACTATATAGCCAGATATTAAACATCATTTATGTGTGAGATCTTGGGGTTAAGATGTGTTTGATTCTTAAAAATAAAAGTAGATAAAAATAATTGGGGTCTTGATTAATTGAAATGGTGGTATCTGAATGAAATATTCGTTTACATAGAAAAACGTCTTCCAATAAAAAACCTTAAAAGTTATCTCTCTCTCTTCTTGGCTAAAGTTAAAGTGCTATCCACGTATCATTTATAAAAGTAATGCTGTCAATTTTAGCATTTAAGTAATTCAGTTAGCATCACAGTCTATGCATCAGGTTGTTGACATGTGGCTAAAAGTCTTGAAGCCCTGAAGTAGCAGCTGCCTTGATGGATTGATTTTTTGTTGATGGGTGTACGTTTGTGCTATTCTGTCATTAGGTCCGGGAAGCAGACATATCAAGGCTGTCATTTGCTGTAGAGCTTGCCGAAGAATTTTATGGAAGGTTTGCCCTATCTTCCATATGCTGAATTGAAAGTGTTATCAGTTTCACATTCACTGAGCAAGCTTGGTGCTATTTTACATTTTAGTGCTTGTTAATTTTGACACTAACTTGTGTTTTTTTGACAATCATTTCATGGAGCACAGAGTGAAGGTAAATTTTGACCCCCTAAAATGTTTGTCTCATTTATATTTGTACAAGCTGTTTGGCTGTGGGGATTCTCAAGTAACTAAATTTCTTGTAGGGGCAAGACGTTGCTTTTGAACCTGCAAAACTTTTGTGGCTTATCCAGCGAGATTTTCTGGGTAAGTTCATAATTGCATTCTAGCATGACTTTTGAAGTATCATGACATGAGGTCCTGATACTTTAAATGTTAATGTACCAGGGACATGCTAGCTTCAATTGCACTGCTTGTAATATTATAATTGCGACACGGTTATCCCTTTCTAGCTTCCATTCGCTATGTTGCTCGGATCATTTTTCATGAAGTACTTGCCTCTGACACTTGGATATGAGGATATGACCTCCATGGATCCTTCAAATATTTGGAAAAACTTAGAAAAATCTAACCATACCTGTGTTTGACACCTACACCCGAGTCCGAGTAACATAGTCTATTCGTCAAATTCTTGTTTATTTTATATGCTTGGGTATATGTCTAGTTAAACTTTGCCTTGGATCATTCACTATACTATTAAGCTTCTTTGAAAATGCTTGGGAGATTTGGGAGTCATTCCTTTCTGGATGCCATTAGGCAGTTGCCTCTGCCCCACAATTCAGGGTCAATTCACTGACATTTTTCTGGGTTTTATACAGAAGGGAAAACAGTTAAAGAAATGGTGGATGAGGCACTTAGACATGTCCCCAACACTGATGGTTAGTTTACTTGAGCATCCTCAGTTGTTTTGGCCAGATGTTTATTTTGGGATGATCTGATGATGATGTGTCTTTTGTATTTTCAGGAGACAAAAATATTGATCAGGTATTTCTTCCATGACCATACTTGTAGGTTATCACAAACTAATGTTATTCTTGATCAGAATTTCACAGTTCTTGGAACTTTATCAGGTTAATCAGATCCGGGATTCATTAGCTGTAATGGGGGATAACAGCACCGCATTTAGCCTACCCCAGGTATGAGTTCCATTTTTTTACTTGTATTCCCCCTTTTCTCCCTTTCCTCCCTTTCCTGTGCTATTGTCATTCTGATCAGAAACATAAATCGATGCTTGATATGGTGGTAGAGAAGGCAAAGACGTCTTCGTGTATGCTAACTAACAGTGAGATTTAGGATGATGGAATGTGTGTATGCTTTCACTCATATGTTGATTTGTTGCAGATCTATGTTATATGTTGACAAATAATTAAGGTAAATGTTAAAATCTAAACCTTTACTACCTAATTAATTGAAAATTGAACTTACAGCCCCATCTCATGCGAACAAAGCTTTGTGACCTGAAGGATGATGAGCTTGATCCCATGTATGTTAAGAAAAGAGAGCAATTGAAAGAGCTTGTAGCTAGTGTTATACGCCCAAAGATTGTGCAGGGCAAGCCTTTAAATGGAAAGGAGTTTGTTTCATTCCTGGAGAAGGTTAGTTTATGTTCGCATTCTCACACCTGTTCTTGGATAAGTTAGAGTTCATGAATTGTGAGAAATCTTAAATTAAATGTTGTTAGGGATGGGGACCAGTTGATGTCCATAACTTAGTATTTTTAATATGCATTGTTGTTTTAATCTTGTAGATACTCGAAGCTTTGAATAAAGGCGAGATCCCATCAACAGGTTCTCTTGTAGAGGTTTTCAATAAAGATATTGTAGAGCGATGTTTAAAGCTGTACGATGAAAGGATGGGAAAATTACGTTTACCCATGCCAGAACAATCCTTACAAGATATCCATGAAACGTCTCGAGAGGAAGCAATGAAGACTTTTGATGGACTACATTTTGGTCGCCACCATGCAAAGAGATCTTTTGAGCAACTGGATGAAGAAATCAAGGAGGTATTGACTAGCACTTTAAAGGGCATTTCCCTTTTCTTTTTATCAATGATAATATACCAATTCATGCATTTATATTTTTTTACCCAAGTTTTCAAATTCATTGTTCTTTCCATCAGCAATATCAATTTCTTCTTTAACGGTTGGTAGATAAGCAGGAACTTAAATAGACAACCATATGAGAATTTTCTCTGGTAGACATGCATTATTCAGATTTCAGCTATTTGATCAATTGCTACTGTAACAGGCAGAAAATTTATATGATTTTTTAGTAATAAATCCTGCTTTTAATTATTTTCGTATGTAATCTGCTATGGTAGACTACTAGCTTTTGTAATTCTCACATCTTAATGTGGAAATTTTTATCCAGGTACAAAAGAATGTCTTTATGGCAAATGAATATCAGTCTTCAAGGGTCTGTGAGGCACCATATACCCGATGTGAAGACAACATGGACCAGCTTCAAGTTCTCAAACTTCCTTCTATGGCAAAATTTAATGCAGGTTTCCTGCAATGTAACCAAAGCTTTGACCGGGAGTGCATTGGGCCTGCAAAAGCTAACTACGAGCAACGGATGATGAAGGTAATCAGGAATCTTTGCAGTTCCCTCTTCAGCTTCTTTTTTCCTTGCATATTTTATTTTCCTTCTGTCACAATATTTAGGGAAAAATGGGAGTTCCATCCAATTTTATTGATCGAGTGTGTTAGAGAGCATTTTGAAATGAGTCCGAGTCATTTTAATGCTTGAATGAATGAAGTTCAGTTCTTCCTCCCTGTTGAATAAATACTTCCAGTCTTCAAAGGTGGACATGAAACCAAAATAGTTTAACTAAATTAAACACCATGATTTTGCAGGAATTGTTGGTGAGAAGGGGGGTGAATATTTTTTAACTTGCCTATTAAATGGAAAAGATATATTTATGGTGCTTTCTAATTGAAATTGTAGCAATTTGTATTTTTCTTATATCTTTGCTAAATAATATGTTTTTGACTGTACCATACATTTTGCAGATGTTGGGGAAGTCACGTTCTTTGTTCATCAAGGAGTACAATCAAAGGCTCTTCAATTGGTTGGTGGCCTTTTCCCTCATCATGGTGATGGTCGGTCGGTTTATCATAAAGTTCATATTGGTTGAAATGGCTGCATGGATACTATTTATCTTCTAAGAGACATATACGAGGATTTTCTGGTCATCGGAGTCTCTTTACTACAACCCCGTGTGGCATTATATTGTATCCACTTGGGAAGCTATTGTCTACAATCCCATCCTTGATTTGGACAGGTATATAGCGCTCGGCTACGTATTCTTAGCAGAAACATGTCAAAACGACCGGTTTTTCCCCTATCATTCCTGAATTCGTTGAATATAGATAGTATCCGTTCCCTGTTTACCTCGTATGTTTATTTGTTTTTGCAGATGGGCCATTCCCATCGGTTGTATGGTAGCCCTGTCGGTACTTTATTGGCGGTGTTATGGTAGATGGAAACACAAGTCACGATGGCTCTTGCCTACGTATAACAGTCATAAAAGTGGCCCAAAAAGACCAAGATCGGATTAATCGAGAAGTGTATGTGCCGTTTGGTATGCTATTGATTGAGCCATCTCAACTCGGACGAGCTTTTCCATTTTTTTAGCAGATGAAAGCGCGCCAACCAATCTTTTGTTCTCAATAGGTCCCCATTAACCTTAACTTGTCAAAGACTGGGAAAGAATCAGAAGAAGATCAAGCAGCTACACTTACAGTATCTTTTACTATACACTTTTTACACAATATCATTTGTATTAATATATAATTTGTTGATGTGTTTCAAATGCCTATTATTTAATAGCTCCAGCTTCATCATTTAAATGCCCATCAATCTGAGCATTAAAATAAAAAAATGGAAGAGATGTGTGCAAAATCATGACTCCTAAAAGCTTTTATATTTAGTGCTTGGAAAGTATACAAATTCATACATTATAAGTGAGTTTTTTTTTACCAATTGAATTTTATTAAAAAATTATAAAAGATATTATAGATACGTTCGTACAAAAATCCAAACGTGCAAAAAAAACGTCAAAAGATTAACATATTGTCAAAATCCAGAAGCTTTCAAGAATCTCTATCTAATCTATCAGACAAATTGTTCCACTGCTCAAGTGTAGCGACCTTTTAAATCTGAAGTATCCATTTTTTCTTAAAATTTTAATTTGGGAGGATTTTCTTAAAATTTCGTGTTTTGAAATGAAACTTGAGTCACCATCGTCACTTGAATCAGGTAGACTGGACACAGAAAAACTAACCAGATTTTTTTTTCTTTTTTAGTTCAGGAGTCGATTACGTGTGGGTAAGGGTTTACACCCTCATTACGCCCAAACTTGGTACCAAATCAATTACCATTTTATTAATATCAATTTTTGCGAGTTAAAGTGACATTTTAATACATGTGAGTAAATTTTAAGAGTCCCGTTATTCGATAACAAACAAAAAACTACCGTCACTACGACTGGTACTAACCACGATTACTCTTGAATAAAAAAAACCACATTAACAATTTATATCCCGATATACAACATAAAACTTCACATGGTAAAATAAAGCAAATCATGAATAAAAGCATGAACATTAGATTCCACCAACAATGCACCATATAAAAAATAAACATGTACATCAATATCATGGTAAAAACATATGTTATACGTCACATATCGTATGTATATAATACGGCATATACCATAAACTGTCATTACGAAGGCTATATATATGTAGGACACCATTGCTAATCATACTTAAAATATTATATCAATAACAAAAGGTAACAATATATAGACCAGCCAACTACAAGAACCGAAACAAAAGAAGGCTGAGACACGAGAAAAAAAAAACATAAATTTAAAGAAACAGAACCGATAAAAGGGAAAAGGCAGGGATTATAAGGGTGAATATTCCCCAAAAGAGAAGCAAAATCAATGTTAAAAGAAACAAAGCATTTCATGCTTATACGGCAGGAAAGAAAACGAACTGAAAAGGATTTAAAAGCTTTAAAAAAGAGTTGAATAAAAAGGTAAACCAATTTCATTTATAGGAATCAAAATACAGAGGTTCTTCTCCCTTTTAAACATGGCAGAGACCAAACCCTAAACCCCTTTTCAACGGTGAACCAGACCAAGCTCTCACCTTTTTGCCCCTCTCACTTTCATCGGGAAATGGCCATTGACATCGTTCATCGGCGGTGTTCCCCAGCCGCTCATATCAGACGGTAGCCGAAAGTGAGAGAACGGTGAGAACTTAGAATGAAAACCCCCCTTTCTAACTCAGCCCAAAAGAAACAAAAATCTAAACCGAGGGCTCAGATCTACCTCAGACGAACGGTTCCAGTGATCCCCGAACAGATCCGATGACTTCTCAACTTAAAGTAAGACTCTTCTCTCAAATCTCTTTTTTTTTTCTTCTAATTATTATTTTTTTGCTCTCGATATTATCCCCAATTCCTTATGGCTGCCGAAAATCCCCCTTTTCTTTTGCATCTGATGCAGCTTAGATGGATGAAGCAAAAACCAATGTAACTGAATTGGTTAACACTGTCATTTTACACACTTATAATAATTATTATTATTATGTGAATTCCAATGTAACTGAATTGGTTAACACAGTCATTTTCTAGGTGGAATTCATACTTTTTGAAGTTTGAATCGTATACGTCTCCTTTTTCCCATGCTCCATTTACATTGAATGGTTTATGAGAGCTATATCTTACCTTATTCTAGAAAACGACAACTCTGGTTTATTACCATTTCCGTTTCTGACGACATCACTCAAATTCCTAATTACTTCATTTTGTTCTGGAGCACCAACTCTAAAGACATATTACATCTCTATATATACAAGGTCTAGTTTTTGGTAGAGCAGCCACTGCCTGTGATTTGGACACCATGGGCTCTGTTGTGGAGAAATCTGCTCTGATGATCTGTGGAGACTACATGGAAGATTATGAAGTCATGGTTCCTTTCAGTGTGCTGCGAGCCTTTGGAGTTCGAGTGGATTGTGTCTCTCCGAACAAGTTTCCCGGTGACAAATGCGTCACTGCCATCCATGAGTTCTTAGGATTTGAGGTTATAAAACAGCATGCTTTTCTATTTCATCTTCACCTATATGGTTGCTTACTTTTAAACCTTTCTTTCCTTTTTCCAGCTTTACTCAGAGTTGCCAGGGCATTTATTTACACTGAATTCGAACTTTGATGAAGTGAAGACCGAATGCTACGACGCCCTGATTATTCCCGGAGGCCGGTTCACCGAGCTCCTCAGCATCGACGACAGGGTATTGAATATTGTCATAGGGTTTGCTGATGCAGGGAAGCCTATCGCGACGAGTTGCCACAGCCAACTCCTTTTGGCTGCGGCGGGGCTTTTGAAAGGCAAGAAATGCACTGCATTTGGTAGCATGAAACCGGTGATTGAGCTGGCCGGTGGTATTTGGTGGGAACAACCGGGAATTACATCAGCTGTTGACATTACTGCTTGTCTCAAAGATGGAAACATCTTGAGCTCCATAGGATGGCCGGCGTATGCTGAATATCTCAAAGCTTTGTTCGAATCCATGGGAGCCCAAATTCATGCAACCAAGACTAACTCGGTGCTTTTCCTATGTGGGGTAAGAATTAAAATAAGCCCTCTTCACTAGGAATGTTGTTACACAGATAAAACTAATCACAAATCTCTTGTGTTTTGTGTTCTGTTCCAAGGACTATGTAGAAGATTACGAATTCAATGTCCCATTCCGTGCACTCCAAGCATTAGGCTGCAAGGTTGATACAATTACCCCAAGCAAGAAAAAAGGAGAAACTTGTGTCACGGCTATACGACGAAGGAGCCCAAGTTTTCAGTGAGAAACATGGCCATAACTTGTTTATCACAGCCAATTGGAGTGATATCTGCATTTACGACTACGATTGCCTTGTTGTGCCCGGTGGGAGGTCCCCCGAGTTGCTGGTAATGAATGACAAGGCAGTCAATTTAGTGAAGGAATTCGCCGAGAAAAACAGGATCATTGCCGGTATCGGGCAAGGGCAATGGCTGCTAGCTGCTGCAGGTGTTCTAAAGGTGATTTCTCACTAACACTAATTGTTTATACAATGGTTTGTTGATTCATTACATGTATGTATATGGGTTTTAAACATTAATGACCGTGTAATTTAGGGCAAGAGATGTGCAAGCGGCCATGGAACGAAGGTAATGGTGAAGATGAGTGGAGGAGACGTGGAAGAATCTGAAGGATGTGTGTCGGATGGGAGGCTGGTGACTGCCGTTGGATGGCCTGTCCTTCCTTCCTTCATATCTGAATTATCGAAACTTATGGGTTTATCTTTTGAGTTTTGAGTGTGACAAAGTTTGAGTGTTTAGTCTGAAACTAAGTACCGAGCTTAAAAAGAGGTGTATGCGCTATGTGCCCTATGAATAAAGTTGGATTCATCATCCTTGTAATCAGAGCAAATTTCAAGTTTTATAAAAATATGAATATATTATGGTAATTTTCTAGTATTAATTTGATGAGTTTCGATGTATTATTATCATATTTGTTTCAAAAATTATTATATATTCACACACTATAGTACATGATGTTACATTGATGACGGTGGAATTTGGAAGCGATGTTTACACCATTGAAGGGTGCAAAAAGCCTTTAAAGCTAAAGATTTAACGTGTGGTTCACACTTGAAGTGGTGCTAAGAATTCTAAGGAAACAAAAGATTATCAAAAGTGATAGGTTTCAAGTAGAGGAGCCCTGGCCCATGGTTGGTTTCATGAACCTCTCCCATAATGACATGTGATAGAGTTGTGTGACCTGAGAAGGCAAAGATATTAATTTTACATTAGATTTTTTTAAAAAAATATATAAGCAGCGACGCTATATATTTTATCAGACAAATCTTTTAAAAAGAGAATAGTGATCCCGTGATAAATGATATTGAAGTGACTCTTTAAATGTCCGATGTCATATCGAGTTCTCATGAGTGGGTAGGTAGGGTGAACAACTGTGAACAAGGACGAAACTAAGATTAAACGTTGAGAGGGATAAATGTCTATTAAGCATTTAAATCAAAAAAATGAAAGGGGCAAAAACTTTATTTTAATACTATTTAAACAAAAAAAAAACTCATATGCAATTATACTAAATAAATTTGGAAGGGGCAAGAGCCCCTTCAACGCTAAACATGACTTTGCCCCTGACCGTGATGAGGGCGTCACAAGATTGAGTCGGGAGGGTCCAATACAAAAAATTAAATTTTAGCTCCTAACTCTAAATCTTAAATTCTAAAAAATATACTATATCTTTAATTCTTTAAACCTGAACACAAAAAGACAAAAAATTTCTATTCATTTATCGAGTATATCCAAATACTTTTCCCCACGTATCTTTTGGAACAATGTGACTTACTTTTTTTTCTACCCTAAACCTGAAAACTTTGTGATTTTCCCCGACTGTTTCGGGGTGATATGTTTGGACTAGGGGTGATAATGAGCTTGACCGGCTCACGAGCTACTCGGGCTCGGCTCGAGTAAGCTCGATTCGAGCTTGAATTCAGCTTGAGAACTTAACAAGCTCGGAATATATATATTAAAAATAAATAAATTATATATATATGAAAAAATAAAAGAAAATAATAATGGGAGATGTTGCCAAGGGGTTTTGAACCCATGGCATCCATTTAAGCTAAGATAAATTTTAATTATAATCATCTGCTTTTAACATTAAACCGTAGCTTTGGATAGAATTGAAATTTAAATAAAAGTCTGAGAAAACCGATAGTCCCCAATCCCCATAGTTTCCAAGAAATTAGAGACGCCGCCCAATTATTTTTAAATCTTATTGCAGCGAACTTTTCTTTAGCTTTTAAAATATAAGTTCGGATGCTACGGATTATCTTCAAATCATTCTTTGTAATTTTGATTTAAAGTGATTTTTTTTTGAAAATTTGTATTTTTGAAAGATGTAATGATTTTACCAAGTTTTAATCTTACCTTAGGTCGGTAAGAATTAATTCAAATATTTGGTCAACATCCTTTAAGCTAAGACTGTTACGACACAAATATCGAAATTAATAAATACCTCCTTTTTATGATTCAAATTGATCAATTATCACATGTAAAATGGGGTCATATGAATGACAATTAAAATGGATGTCATAAAGAGGCTTGAAAATAAACACACAAAAGCCCACCCAAGGCCCTAACCTAAAGGGCCTGAGTTATGGAAGACCCAATTAGTGATCTAATTAATAACTAGGTGAATCTAAATATTTAACCCTGAATTAGTTAACCCTAAAAGACTAGAAAACCCTAACAAATTATGAATTATCTTGCAACATGATAATTAATTCGATCGGTTTTAAACTAGTATTCCAATAGGCCAATGATACTATTTAAAACAAATCAAGTTAATTGACCATGGTTTTAATTTAAATGTCAATCTAATCACCATATTAATTTTGTCTTAAAAGTAATTAAGAAATGCTCGATTAGTTTAATGAATTTAACATTTATCCCAATAAGCCAAGGGTAAATTTAAATTCATCAAATTAATTCGAACCCTAGATCTAACTACGACTCTAACAACTAATCATAAATTTATCTAATTAATTTAAAGATCGTGTCCCTATGAGACGAGCACACGATTTTAAACTAATTAAATTAACTTTGCCTAATTCTAACCTAAAATTAAAATAACAAACCCAAAGCCCATTAAACAAAACAAGGCCTAGCCCTCCTAAACTAAGCAAGGCCTAAACTACTTAAGCTAAGCACTAAGAAACACATATATAAATATGTACTATATATTCTATAATATATATAAAGTATATTACATATTTAAAACTATATATTATACATGTTATAAAAACTATGTATTGTACATTTTATGAATAACTTATATTATATTTACATTTAGAAAAACCTTATATTATATATATATATTATTATAAAAACTATATATTATATATGTTATAAAGAGCTTATATTGTATTTTATATGGAAACCATATTATATATATACTACATATTATATATCATAAAAACTATATTATATAAAAGGTATGTGCTATATTCTAGATGTTATATTTTATATTTATATATATAAAACTATTTGCCATGTAAAAAAAAGTATCATATATGAATTATAAAACATGTATTATATATAAAAAAACTATACATTATGAAAAATGCATTATATAAAACTAAGTATTATAAACATGTATTATGAGACTATATATTATAAACTTTATACAAAACTATATATTATATAAAATCTATATATTACACGTATATCCCATGCCACAAAAATATACACAAATCAAAAGTCATATTAAGCATAACCACATCCACATCAAAATAAAACAAACATGATCTAGCATCAAGAAAATAAACTAGAAAATTAAAGGAAATAAATATGCAAGACTTAAATTAAACACCGGAAAAAGGACTAAATCAATAGAAAACAAATTTCGAGTGTCGAATTAAATGAAAAACATAGATATGATTAAAATAGGGGACAAAATTGCAAGCATTTGAAAAACACGGGGACCGCGTGAGGGGTTTTCAAAGACGGAAGCCCCGAAAGGGTGTAATTTTCAAATGCGATTGGGGACTAAATGTGGGGTTTCAAAAGGCGAAAGCCTTTGCTGACGTGATTATCACCAGGCAGAGGGACTCAAATCGCAATTAGCCCATTTTTAAAACCCTCAGGCGGATAAAAGGGTTTTTCGGCCTTACAATTTTCTCTTTTGGCCATTTTCTCGAAATCCTTTTATAAACCCCTTCATTTTCTCTGATAACAAACACCAAAAAACATCCTTATCACTCCAAACTCGGATCAAAACCGAGAAAATGGGATGAACACCATCCCTTGTTCATCGTGTTCATCACGAACACATGAACTCAAACCCAGAACCACCACCTAACCTAGAAATCGGTGGCCTTTTTCATTTTGAACACGGATCTAAATCCGGCCGACTTTTAAAAAAAAACAAAAACCATTTTTTTTTTTTCCTTTTCTAAACCTAAAACCTTTTGATTTTGAAAAAAAAAAAAAAAAGCCCCTTTTTTCGGAAATCAGCGAGCTAAAAATTTTTTTTTTGTGTTTAACCCTCCCATTGGTTCATCCATTTTGGCCCGAAGGCTTAGGCTTATCACCGGACGAGGAGTGTTTTTCAGCAGCGGCCACGCTTCAAAGGTAAAAATGAAACCCTAATCCATTCATTTAATGCTTCAAAATAAAAATGCAAAGAAGATACCTTAGAAAGTTGCTTTTGTTGTATTGATTTGAATCTTTTTCCCCTTGTTTGCACTTAGGGTTACAATCTTTAGGTTCGGGCTTTTATAGCGAAATTACTTTAATTTAGAAAAATAGAATTGAAATCGAAAATGTTCTATTGGTTGCTTTGAGAAACTTGATATCCTCTGAATTTGTTGTTAATCCCCCAACACCCCTCTTTGTTTTTATTCATATCCGTTCCTGATATGGTTTTTGTGTCCATGATGTGCTTGAAATCCCTATTTTTGTGGTTGCCTTCTATCATTTGTTTGTTTCTTTGCATGTGTTGTGGCTGTCGAGAGGGGACCAGAGGACGTGGAGGAGCCGATCGTACACCGACGTGGAAATTGAATGGTCTCGAACGGCGTGTGGGTACATGCTGGAGGCGAACGGACGTTGTAGCGGGGCGTGAACGATACGCGTGTGTGGGGGAGCTGTAAAGTCGCGCGTGGGCGCGTGCGGAATCTAGAAGGTCCCCTTGGCTGCATCTGGACCGTCGAATCTATCATCCTAATTGAATGGCCCATGATGGACTGCAGGAAAAGAAGAGACCAAATTAGGGTTTTTGGTTTATCCTTGTTGGGCCCTATTGGGCCGGACAATGTAATTACTTAATTTTTGTATTTGGTTTATGTAAATGGACTTTTTATTAATAAAACTTGGGCTTTTATTCTAAATTGATTAGTCTATATATATATATGTTTTGTATTTTCCGGTTTACTTATAATGATGTAATATAAGATAATATAATAACTTTAATGATAAATATGATAATAATCATAAAGGAAATAATATAGTATACTAATATTCCTTTGATGGGTTGCTGTTGTTTTTTCAATTAGAAGATAATTATTTTATAATAAATTATAACAATTCCCTTTGTTTTAAATTCAATTATATCAATCATTATTTGTAATATATTTTTATTTTAGTTATTTTCATTTTTATAATACAATATAATCATTTAATTTAATCAAATAATTTTAAGTTTTATCTTTGCATGCAAATGTATTTATATGTATGTAAATGAAACCCATTTGCATACATATGTCCACAGGTAAGGTTTTACCATCTTGTAATTCTCATTCATTGAGTCCAGGGTTCAATTTAGTCCATTTACTGAATTATTTTAATAAAATCAATCAAAGTAACAAGTTATTTATTGAATTAATAATCGGTATTGATATTTTTTACTATACATGAAGATTCTTTTTGTCTCTGCCTTGTAATTTTTTAACTATTTGTTGCTTTGCTTGTCTTTTACTACTCATCGTCGACCTTGCTCTTTTAATGGAACCATAGAGGAATTCTTTATAGTTTATACCCTTATTTTATCCTTTTAGGCCATAGTTTCTTTAGAAAGATATGTTGCTTAAACATTATTTAGTGGACAACATTCTGGTTTCATTTCTGCTTGCTAAATAAATTATATTTATCATTCAAGTGTACTGTTTTTTGTTATTTTATTTGAATTATATCATTTTAGTTTATATAATTAATCTTTATATTTGATTTGTAATCTAGGAATGTCTACTACTGGATTGGAAATAACAGATGGCCATTCAACTCTGATTGTGAGGAACTTGGGGTAAATTTAGATGATGTAAATGAAATGGATGAAGATGCAATTGATCTAGAAAATGCAGAAGTGCATGTTCCCCAAACTAATGCTACCAATAATAGTGAAGTTCGTAATACCGAAGATGAACCCACATCATATTCTTTTAAGAGCAAAAAAAATCTGTTGTTTAGAAGGAATTTGGGGAACCTCAACGTGCAGGAAACTCTTAACATTTGGAAAGTTCATTGTCTGTATTGTAAGACTCTTCTAACTGTTTATAGAGGTGGTCTTACGAGTTATTTAAAGCGTCATTTGGATAAATGTACACAAATAAAAGTGCACATACGATAAAAAAAAGTTAATCAACGTTTTACCGTCTGATTCAACTGTGAGCTCTCCAAATTCTGAATTTATTAGTGCTCTGCATGATGGTAAGTTTGATCCGTTGAAAATGAGAGAATGAATTGCACATTGGATTGTTATGACGAGCATGCTTTTTCTATTGTTGAAGAAGAAGGCTTTAATAGATGTTGAAGAAAGAAATATCACAATGAAAAAGTGTGTCACGCCATGCTATAAGAAATAATTCTTTCAAAGTTTATGAGATTGAGAAGAATAAGTTGAAGGAAACATTGAAGAACCTGGACAGAATTTCTTTGACCACTGACCTATGGCATTCCAAACCTCAAAAGATAGAATACATGGTTCTTACGGCTTATTTTGTTGACCATGACTAGAAACTTCAAAAATTTACAAATCATGTACCAAAGTATTTATGGGGTGAATCTTTGTTAACAACTACATACCTTATTAATAGGATGCCTAATAAAGTTTTAAATTTTCAAACACCTAAGGATGTTTTTTTAGAAAGTTTTCCATATTTTAAACCATTGTCTTCCATTCTTCCTTTGAGAGTATTTGGGTGCACTGTTTTTGTGCAAAATTTAGACTCGTCTAGGACTAAACTCGATCCAAAGTCTTTTAAGTGTGTTTTGATAGGTTATTCTTCGCTAAAGAAGGGCTACAAATGTTATCACCCACCTACTCGAAAATTCTTTACTTCCTTAGACCTTACTTTTTTGAACAGGATCTTTATTTCCCTAAGGCTGCAACTCAGGGGGAGAATTATATTGATTTCCAGGTTTCTTAACTTTATGTACATTCTCCCTAACTACATCAGGAGAAAACATCTTTGGAAAAGTAATCTCAATAACTTTCATTTTCAATCGAGGGTCCAACACTGCACTTTGTCGCGACCATTTTTAAAACTGAGTGTATGAAAATAGCCTGACGATTGATTTCTTTTTGAAATTAGGGTTTTTATTAATTTCAATTCATTAAATCTTGAAAATTAGAATTTTCCATATTAAATTGGGTTTTTCATTTAATTAACCAAAATCTTGATTTTTCTTTATTGAATTTTTAAAATAGATTTTCCATATTAAAATTAATTTTATTAATTATGAAAATTATCTGCTTTATTCTTGAAAAATATTTTGGAGTCGCCACCGGTCACTTTGGTAGATCGGACACCATAAAAATAACCAGAGATTCATTTCTTTTAAAATTAGGGTTCAGGAGTCAGTTACGTGTGAGGAATGATTAGCACCCCCACAAACGCTCGTTGTCGGTACCTTTTAAATTTCACGTGGCATTTTGAACAATAATTTAAATTTAATTAAATTTTTAATTGTTAATTGAATTTCATTTCGAATGGAGATATCATTTTGTAAGAAAATACATTTTTAGAGAATTTAAGTTTTGAAACATCCAATTACTCTAGGATACTTCAATTCATATTCAAAAATGTATCTCAACACAAAAGGTTTTAAATGCATATCCATTTTTTTTCTTATCAATTTTAAGTTCAAACCTAATTAGAGCTCAAATTGATTGAATTAATTAAAGAGTCTATAAATATTATCAAATTTAGGGGTTTATGTGATAACACCCAAATAATTAGGCACTATCCATATTAAGCTCTAAATTAATAATATTCCTAATTATTTAATGACTCTAACTATTTAAACCTAAACCTAATTTAATTTTAATTTAATTAACTAGGTGGTAACATTTTCTAAGTTCAAATGAAATATTAAATGTTCTACTAAAATGTCCCCTTTGATTAGCATCTCGTTACAATGAGACACTAATCAACATAGAACATTAAAGTTTCCATTTAATTATCATTTATTTTCTAAAATTATCTCCCTATTTTAATTATTTAAATTTAATTAAAGAACCTAAATTCTAAAGGCTCTAATAATTATATTAAAGGCTAAATGATTTAATTACCTATCAAATATACTATATGTTATTTAAAATATGCATCATACAAATAACAATTTAATTAAATAATTAAAATAAATTAAGCAATTGAAATTAAGGGCTAAATTGAATTAAATTCGGACTTGAAGTGCCAAATTACAAAGAGTTAAGGACTAAACTAGAATGTTTACAAAATGAAAGGCCAAAACATTGAAAAAAGAAGTTAAGCGTGGATCCTATCCGGTTTGCAGGTCAAACTCGGGTCTCACTATAAAAGCCCAAATTTGAGTTGACTCACTCATTTTATACCCCCACTCTTTCTCTTATTTCTCTCACTCCCAAAATCCTCTTAAATAAACACCCTCAAACCCAGATTTCCCTCTCTTTTCGGATAAAAAATGCAAGCTTTTGCTTGGTGTTCTTCATAGTTCATCAAGAACTTGAAGAACACCAAAAGGTCCAGCCATAAACCACCATTGACGCCACCTCTTGATCTCACTGCGGGCGACACCGGTCACCACGACAACCGCCGCTCCAGTTATCGCCTGAGTCCAAAATTCACCTGGAAAAACCTTTTTCCCCGATCTAACCCCAAATCTAACATGTTTCATTAGAAACACCATTCTTCCCCAAATCTAGACCTAAACTACCCGAAACCCTCTCATTCTTCGACTTCGCCTTGACCACTCCGGCCACCGCAAGTGAACACTCCGACCGCCAAAAAATAAACATCAATCTCCTCATTTCACCACTACTTTTGGTGTTTTATATGTATGAACTAATGTTTATTGTATTTTCAAGATTTTAAAAGGTAATCGGAAGGGAGATACCTTCGATAGTCGTGGTTCGCAGCTCCGATCCCAACTCCGGTGACGGTTTACTATTTTGGCCTCTTCCCTGGCATCCGTTCATGCTCCCGAAAGCGGGCCTCACGGAGGCTCATCAAATTCCATGGTCGCTCGGCTTCCTCGGCGACGACGCAACTTCCCGCCGACGATGCAGCTTCCCTAACGGTTCAGTTACCAAGAGAGGTAACTTCTCTCTCCATTAATTCTTCATTATATTCTTCTTCTTATTATATGATAGTTATTAATGATGATCATAATTGTCTAACTACATTCTCTCTCCTTGTATTTATAGGTGGGTGGATTATGATGTAAGATGACGTCATGTTGGAGCTCAATCCATCTGAAGTCTCTTTTGACTAACGACATGCTGCCACGTGTCCCTTGGGGCTGAATTTGGGCATGAAACTTAAAATTTGGGCAGACTTGTGTTTGTTTGGGTGTAAAATGAGAAAGAATGGATTGTAATTTGGGCTTTAATTGGGCTTTTGGGTATTTGGCATATAAAAGTGGACTTGTAGTATGTAATGGGTATTTATACTGTACTAATAGACTCTATGAACATTTGTTTATGTAATGGATTACTATTTATTTATTTATTATTTATTATTATTTTTGGCTTTATTTATAAAAATATATACATGGGTACCCCGGACAAAATACGAGTATTATAGCTTCCCCTCTTTGCTCATTGTTGTGGAACAAGAATAGGGCAAAGACTGAAAAGACACGAATTTTGTCCGAACTTATCAGCTGTTGCTATGAGCTACAAGGTCTTATTCTCACGAACTTTCTTTCCTTTTTCCCCTCTAGAAACTTGAACAAGTTCTTCTCATTTGGAACCTCCCAATCCTCCTGTCAAGGGTTATTGTAGGTCTAAACTAGCTCTTCTCATTAAGAACTCTATCTTCGCTGTGCGAACACTTCTTATTCTATCTTCGTTGGGGTGAATTCTTCTTATTAAGAATTCTATCTTCATTAGAGATGAACTCTTCAAGTTAGGAGTTGTTTATTCGCTGGGGTGAACTCTTCTTATTGGGAGTTCTTCAGTCTTCTTGAAATATTGATCTATCTCTCTGAAAAGTTATTGAACAAACGAGCTCTTCTCATTAGGAATCCCTCGTTATTCTTAAGAATTTTAATATGACCTGCAAAATTTGAAATTATCATTAATATTTTAGTATTAATCATAAGGAAAAATATATGAATAAAAATTTGAAAACTCCTTCAACAAGCGACCCTAAAACTTTTTGCCTCTTTTGAACCTTGAACAAGCTCTTCCTTATTATGAACTTGACAATCTTTCTACATCAGCTATCTGTCAAGTCTGCACCGGTTCTTCTTATTATGAACATCATTCATTCTTCTTAGAAATGTTGGACCATCTATAAACAACCAAAGCCTGAAGCTGTTCTTCTGATTACAAAATTCTCTAATCTTCTGCCAAACCGTAGAGTCTGAAACTGTTCTTCTCATTATGAAATTCTTCATCTTCTAAGGTTTGGAATTACGCTTTGAAATTCTTTATTTTCTAAGGTTTGAAGCTGTTCTTCTTATTATGAAATTCCTCATTCCTCTGCCAAACTGTAGAATCTGAAGTTGTTATTCTCATTATGAAATTCTTCATCTTCTAAGGTCTAGTATTGCTCTTTGAAATTCTTTATTTTCTGAGGTTTGAAGTTGTTCTTCTTATTATGAAATTCTCCATCCCTCACTCTTTTGCTGTTCCATTTCTATAAAGAAAGATTTGTTGAAATATGTCTCTGTAAACGGAGAGTTTAAAAAATTCGTCTCTGCAAGCGGAATATCTTGAGATCCGTCTCTGTAAACGAAATGTTTGAAGAAATACGCCTTTGTAAACGAATATCTTGAGATCTGCCTCTATAAACGGAATGTTTGAAGAAATCCGCCTCTATAAACAGATTATCTTGAGATTCGTCTTTGTGAATGAAATGTTTGAAGAAATCTGCCTATGTAAACAAATTGTCTTGAGATCTGTCTCTATAAATGGCATGTTTAGAGAAATCCGCCTCTGTAAACGGATTGAAAACTTTTTGTAATCTGCCTCTTCAAACGGGTTGATGTCTTTGCAATTCTCTGTTGGATCTACTTCTCCAATCTCAAAGCTGTAGATTGAAATCTTGCTCGTTCTTTGTCTATTCTTGTGAATTCCTCTTGGATGGGTCCTAATCTTTGTTGCTTCTCTGTTAAATTTGCTATTTCTATTTCAATGATACCTCATCTCTTGAAAATTTTCTTATGGAGTCTTGTTTTACTTGATCTTCTTGAGTTTGGTCTGAAACTCCTATTGTCTTCATGCCCTGGCAAAATTTGCCCTAGAATCTGGTTGCTGAGCTCTTATTCTTCTTGAGCAAATATTGACTTCTTCAGTAATCAAATTCTTTTTAGGCTCTGCATTCTTTCTTTTCTATTCTGATTGGCACTTTTATGCACAATGATGCCCTACAAATCTCCTTGTTTCCCTCTTCGACACATAGAATTTGCCCATCTTTCATCATCTAGGGTGAACAAATGTCTCAGGTCCCTGAACTTTCCTCAAATCCTTGAACTTCTATCAAATCCATTCTTTAAAATCTTCAATTTCCTGAGATCTTTCGCTCCTCTTTCTCTGTGCATTGATCGACTTTCCTTTTAGCTTGGAACACATTTGACTGGGTCTATTCCTCCAAATCTAAAGTTGTAAGTTGCGATCTTTTCTCGTTTCTTGTTGACTCTGCTAATTCCTGCTAAAATATGCAAAAACTCTAAATGTATGAGTTAGCATGCTCAAATCTTATGGATGCCTAACTATGTATAAAGCATGAATAATGTCAATTGAGGACCGCTTGGGTAAGCTTTCATCTTCATGGAAGCTCAAAATTTTTTTGCTCCATTTTTCAGACGTTCATTTTGCTGCCAAAGTAACATATCTCACACCCAGGTTCAATCTTCAGGACCTCTGCATCTTTTGCTCTAAAGCCCCTTTTTAGGTTTTCACTTTAGATTGTTTTTCTCAAAGCACCATTTCGGGTTTTCACTTTTTTTTTTTCATTCTTTTTTTCTCAAGGCGTTCTTTCAGGTTTTCACCTCAGTTTTCTTTTCTATTTCTTTTCTCTTTTCTTTTTCTTCTTTTTCTTTTCTTTTTCTTTTTTTTCTCTTTTTTCTTTTTCTTTTTTGTCTTTTTTTTTTCTTTTTTTCTCTTTTTCTTTTCTTTTTTTCTCTTTCTCTTTTTCTTTTTCTCTTTCTCATTCTTTTTCTTTGCAATGATGTTCTCCTTTTGTTCCAAATAAAACATGTTTCAATTATAATGGAAGTCATACTTGTTTTTCACAGATTCATCACATGAACTCGCATTTCACATTGAAGAAACTCGAGCGCTGATGAAATTTTCTTTCTTGTAAAGTCATTCTTGCTACGTCTTCATTCAACTTCCTTAGCAACATTCTTTCTCATGGTTCCTAAAAGGATCATCACTTCTATTGTTCCAGCTTGCAGATTCTATTCATCGGAACAAAACATCTTATTCTGTGGTGTTCTTTGCAGCATTGCCTAGTCTTAAATTCCACTATCATCTTTGCTCACTTTCACATTCACAAGTCTTTCTTGCCTTGCATCGCCTTAAAAGTAATAATCTTCAAAATTAGTGATATTTTCTTTTGAATAGGATAAACCTTCAATATATCGATCTTGCTACAGCTTTTACCCCAAAAATATGACTTATGTTCTCCCTTCTCCCCAGGGTTGTCTGTGTCACTTTCTTGCAGCTTCGTTTAAATATTCATGATACTCAGAATTGTGTATCTTCCTCGACATACTTTTCATCATTAACCAAGTACCGAGGCCACCTTTTGTTCTACCTACACTAAAAAGATTAGTACATCATGATAATACCCACAAAATCCTTTGCTTTTCTTATATCTAATCGTTTTATCTACAAGATGCTTGTTGAAACGATAAGTGAAAGGCTTAGAATATCATTTAATAAATTTGATAAAATGGAACAATTTGATAAGTCATGGCAAACATGAGAAAATAAAAACTAAAATTAAACCCTTAAATACCAGATGCAATAGAGCCCTTGAACCAAACTGGTAGAGATCAACTCAAATGTGACCCCTTCCAAATTATCAGACTTCCGAGAGAAACATTTCCCATATTCTTAATTCTATCCCATTTAAGTGGCTCTCTTTACCCCACTAACTCACCAACCCAGTCTTTCCCTCTTTTCTGATCTCAATCAGGCATTAGAAGTTTGGAAATCCTTGAAAAAAATGTTAACCCTGATAAGCGGGATGTATTTTGAATATAAACTTCCCTTACTCCAATACTCGTATATGATAAAAATGGTCTTTTGAGGCTTGTAACGGGCTATAGCTCACGGCTATGAAAGAAATGATATATAGGCTCAAAATAATGTTTAAGGGTGATGAAACCCAGAATTATTTCTTCCAAGTAAAATCTTATTTCTACACTCTTTGATATGAACATACTTGGATGAAACTCTTTCTTTCCCTTTTTTGGATTCTTCTAGACTGCTCATTTATGGGTTTTCACCCTAGAGTTCATTTCCCTTCCTCGAGTACAAGGATGATCAATCCTCCACAACTCCTTCAGATAGAGATTTATTGGAATGAAAGATCTCACATATGTCCCTTGCTTTTACTTGCACTTTTCGACTTAGTGCTTCATCTTTCAATTATTTCAATTTTCATGTCAACAATTTTCAACTTGATTCAGTCGACTCTTTGAACGCAAACTTTCGATTATTTTTTCTTTTCTTCTTCTTTCCCTTTATTTTTTCTCTTTCTTTATTTTTTCTTTTTATTTTTTCTTTTCTTTTTTGATTTCGAATACTTGTCTTAATTCAATTTGCCTTTCTTGATCTTGTACTTGAAACATACACTTTTTGTTTCTTGCCCTAAATTCATAAAGCATCATTATCATAGCATGATCGAAACCAAACATATTTCATTTGTAAACAAATTTACAACCTCTTTGCCTCCAGTGTAAGAGTGATCTTTGGTTTGGGTTGAATTGAAAGAAAACTATCAGGCTCAAAAGGGGACAACCAATGGTATTTTCTTATTTTATTTCTTTGTGAAGGGAGATGAAGGAATGCCAAATTTCCTCCCATATATGGACATCTTCAAAGAAAAGCGATCTTCAGGTGGTAGATGTTTTGGGTTATCACTTCATTCAAGGACCTTAGTCAACAATGCTTGAAAGAAAATTTAACTCAGAGTTTATATTTGGGATCTGCTCGTGATTCATGAACACTCGTTAATGTCTTTTCGTTGGCCTAAATAACTTAGAAGAGGGTTAAATTTCAAAATTGATCTTTGAGTTTGATTCTTGGTCACTCTTGCAGCGGATATTCAAAGAACCTGATAAAATAGTTATGAAGATATATACATATATACGTGGGAGAACAAAAACTAACCCATGAAAAAGAATAAATAAAATATTTAAAGAATCAACAAATGCGAATTGTTTGCCATTTAAGAAAAATTATGTAGGAAACAAGCATCTAATACAAATAAACTGAATAACCTCCCTTACAAAGGACCTTCAATGCTCGCGGGCAGAAGCGATTGGGATTGTTTAGGGTACTACTCTGTAACGGTCCTAAGGCTACAGACAAATCTCCTGTGATTCAACTGTCAATTACTATTCAAGGAAGACTTGAGCAGATTCTAGCTTCAACAATTCTTCATTTTCCTTTGCCAGCATAAAGACATGCCTCATCCTGTTTACTATGTTTTTCTCATCGAGCCTTGAATTAAGATCATCCTGTCAACGAGCTTCCTTTTTTCTTCAATCAATTATTTACTCTTTTTCGTAGAATATTTAACCATTTGCATGTGGAAATTGATAATTTCTTCTGGTCGACGCCTAAATGATCTCTGTTTTTCCTGCTCTTGACTGGATGTGTCAAAGCTTTTAACGGGCATCTCTGTTCAAGGTTTCTTCAGTGTTAGTTGTTGGTTCTTGATCAGTTTCACATTTCCCTTTTTTCTCTTTCTTTTCTTAACGTCTTTCGGCTGTTGACTCTCAGGCATCCCAATCATATTGGCTCCAATCAGGTGAATACCTCTTGAGTTACAAATCTTAATGGATTGGCCATCAGTGTTGACCTCCAAAATCCCTTGGTTCAGAAAGTTTTAAACTTGTAGCTTGAAAGTGTAACAGTCTTCAATGTCATGATCATGGACTCCATTATGATATTTACAATTATTCCCGATGTTGTGACAACTTGGATGATAAGGCTTTGAAAATTTGACATGATGTGGTGAAGCTTCACGCAACTTGTAGTACAGTTCACGATAAGAGACGTGAATGAGATCCAGTTTAATCCTTGATTTTCCACTGATAAGTGCACCTTGAGCATCTAGCTTTGAGGTATTCTTCAGTAAAGGAAACTTTGAGCAGGTAGATGTCCAAACATCACTCTAATTCTGGTAACCCTGAACAGTAACAGATTGCCCCCAAAAGAATTCTATAAATTCTGCCCCTTTTCTTTTATCTCAATTCTTCTAGCAAATGCTGGTGTTTTTTGTAGAATCGGGGTTCTCCATTCTCAAAAAATAAATGTCCATTCTTGATGAGGCCACTAACTATGTGTTTCAGAAACATACAATTTTCCACAGAGTGACTGAAATCTCCACAATAATAACCGCAAGCATTTCTTATGCCATGAAAAGACTTATAAAACTTCGGTAGAACCGTCATCAACAAGTGATTTCGTACAAGATATGGCAATAGATCTGAATATGGTATTGGGATATGAATAATCGTCTCTCTTTTCTTGCTAAACCATTCAACCTCATTGTCTCTTGTTTTTGTGCTTGATGCCCTTCTTTTCTTTGACGGGGGCAATTCCATTATGAGAAAATTTCTGACACTAACTGAATATTTGACTTTTATCCCTTCGGAGAAATATTCTAGAAACGTATGTGGTTCTGTAACTCTATTGGAATCATCTTGTTCTTTATCAATCTCACAAACCCTATGCAATACATGCCTAGAGCAAACATCAAAATTCTGGCTTTTGCTTGGACCTCCTGTGTTTATGTGCTTGATAACATCCAGTTTAGCTCTGTCAAATCCTGTCAGTGCACCAAGGCTAGGAACATTATCTCCAAAATTTACTTCCAAACTCTCTAAATCATTGACTGTGCTACTTTGAACCTTTTTCGGAACTGATCCTTCAGGTTGAACTCTTGTGAGAGATAAGTTTTCATTTTGATCATCAATGTTGGTATTTCTGGCTAAACTATTTCTTTCTTAGCTTACATGATTCCAAGCAATGTGGTAGCTCGAGTTACTACCTCGGTCTGAGATTGATCAATTCTTTGCTCCATGATACCTAAGCGATCCTCAACGACTTTCTGAGATTGCCTCGCCCTATCAAGCCTATTGCCCATATTTCTCAAAATATTGGTTTTCAACTTTCACACTATTATCTGAAAATAATGCAATATGATTTAAACAAAATACAATGTTATGATATTATTAAAAATGTGATGATTTTTCTAAAATAAAATATTTAAGCAATGCAATGCAATGCAATGTATGAATGCACGAGGTATCGATTTTCAAGGACTAGTTTTTAAAGCAACATTCATTAGCCAAAAGGTCGAATACAATAAATAGACAATCTTATTACAAAAATGTCTAACCCCTATTCATGGATAAATCATTTCGTTCAGCATCTGAGTTAGCGTCTGTTCTAGCCCAATGTCAATGTCAAGATACTGCTATAGGTTCATAGATTCAATAAAAAACTACGCAAACTGGGCGATTCTCTGTACTTGGCTTTTGAAATTAATTGTTTCATGATTCTGCCTTTAAATAGTCTGGGTGGCTACTACAAGTTTACCTTTTCAGTACCTTATTCTTCATTTATAGTGTCACTTCTGAAACTTTCAAACTAATCTTTCAAATGTTGTATGGAACTTTTCAATTACGTCATCTTCTTTTCAGCTCTTTATCTTCTGGCTAAAGATTGACTTTTTCTCCTCATTGCACCCTTTCGATAGCTTTCTCTAACTATAAAACTTGAGATGACAATTTTGAATTTAAAGCTTGCTATTTCTCTAATATTTGTTTGATCCGGCTATTTGAATCTGCCAATTCTTGAATATTCTCTTTCGTTGCCCTTTCAATGTCTTTACATAACGTCTCGTAACTGCTTTCATCCTTGACACATATTTCCTATAGATACTACCTCTTTCTTGAACTGAGCCTTCTCTGATTGAGTCCATACCGTCGTATTGCCTTCTCTTTGTTTATCAGACTCCTTGGCCATTATGAACACTGCTTAACTTGACTGATCCTCAAATCGATACCTCTAATGAATACAAGATGATGTTGAATGTACGAAAAGTAGACAACAAAAAGAAAAACAAAATAAAAAAAGCGTGAGTATGGTAAAATAATATTGAAGGCAAAAATTTAAATTGATACAATAAAGTAGTTTATCGAGCAAAGAAAATAACCAGAGAATAGTATTTAAACCGACAACCCCCCGTCTTAGGTCCCTGTCTAGCTCTAGTGGGGTAGGTTTCTAGATAACAGAATGTGGGTTGTGTTCTAGACTCTGGGTTCCCAAACTATCATTACTGTCCACTGTCATAGCAAGACATCGATTTGGTAGTATAGGTCCCTTATAATGAAGGCGTGTGCCCCACAGCACATAAGGTTAGTAACCAGAAGAAGACAAAATTCTGAACTTGGAGGTGGAGAGCCTCACGTCAAATCATGCCTTTCCCCACTTAAGGGTGAAAAGCCCAGGTCGAGGGCTTATGCATGAATGACAGATATATCATACACAAAAGCTACCTCTATTTTTCCTGAAAATTCATCCAACAATTCTTGGAAAAAATTAAATTCAAATTATTGCTCGAAATGCCAAGATGCCACGTGAAATTAATTAATTAGGCCTGACTCTCAATATTTCTTTCCTCAGCGGAGTAGCCAATCTGTCGCGACCATTTTTTACACCGAGTGTATGAAAATAGCCTGACAATTGATTTCTTTTTGAAATTAGGGTTTTTATTCATTTCAATTCATTAAATCTTGAAAATCTATTGTTTAGAAGGAATTTGGGGAACCTCAACGTGCAGGAAACTCTAACATTTGGAAAGTTCCTTGTCTATATTGTAAGACTCTTTTAACTGTTTCGAGAGGTGGTCTTACGAGTCATTTAAAACATCATTTGGATAAATGTACACAAAGAAAAGTGCACATACGACAACAAAAGTTGATCAACTTTTTACCGTCTGATTCAACTGTGGGCTTTCCAAATTCTGAATTTGTTAATGCTCTACATGATGGTAAGTTTAATCTGTTGAAAATGAGAGAATGAATTGCACATTGGATTGTTATGACGAGCATGTTTTTTCTATTGTTGAAGAAAAAGGCTTTAATATGATGTTGAAGAAAGGAATGCCACAATGGAAAAATGTGTCAAGCCATACTATAAGAAATGATTCTTTCAAAGTTTATGAGATTGAGAAGAATAAGTTAAAGGAAACATTGAAGAATGTGAACAGAATTTCTTTGACCATTAACCTATGGCGTTCAAAACCTCAAAAGATAGAATACATGGTTCTTACGGCTCATTTTATTGACCATGACTGGAAACTTCAAAAGCGAGTACTGAATTTTGTCCACATACATCTTCCTCGAAAAGGCAAAGACATAGCTAATTGTATTTTCAAATGCTTAAAGAAGTGGGACATAGTTATTGGAGAAGAGCAATGAATGGAGTTCTTGAAGCTTTTGACTAGGATAATTGATGGAAGAAGTAACTATGTCTTACTTCTTTAAGCATTTGAAAATACAATTAGCTATATTTTTGCCTTTCCGAGGAAGAGGTATGTGGACAAAATTCAGTACTCGCTTTTGAAGTTTCCAGTTATGGTCAACAAAATGAGCCGCAAGAACCATGTATTCTATCTTTTGAGGTTTGGAACGCCATAGGTTAGTGGTCAAAGAAATTCTGTCCACATTCTTTAATGTTTCCTTTAAGTTATTCTTCTCAATCTCATAAACTTTGAAAGAATCATTTCTTATAGTATGGCATGACACACTTCTCCATTATGGCATTTCTTTCTTCAACATCATATTAAAGCCTTCTTCTTCAACAATAGAAAAAGCATGCTCGTGCATAGCAATCCAATGTGCAATTCATTCTCTCATTTTCAACAGATCAAACTTATCATCATGCAGAGCACTAACAAATTTAGAATTTTGAGAGCCCGCAGTTGAATTAGGCGGTAAAAAGTTGATTGACTTTTGTTGTCGTATGTACACTTTTCTTTGTGTACATTTATCCAAATGACGATTTAAATGACTTGTAGGACCACCTCTAGAAACAGTTAGAAGAGTCATACAATACAGACAAGGTACTTTCCAAATGTTAGAGTTTCCTGCACGTTGAGGTTCCCCAAATTTCTTCCAAACAACAAATTTTTTTGCTTTCTTAAAAGGATATGATGTGGATTCATCTTCAATATTACGAACTTCACTGTTATTGGTAGCATTAGTTTGGGGAACAAGCACTTTTGCATTTTCTTGATAAATTGCATCTTCATCTATTTCATTTACATCATCTAAATTTACCCCAAGTTCTTCTGTGTAATACCCTAATTTTACCCAGGTTGCCTTATATATTAGAAATAAATAAACCATAGAAATAATAACAAGTAGTCCAGAAATGTCCATTACATAGTGTTAATATGCATCATAAAAACCCATTTACATCATAAAAATCCCAAAATCCTTACATAAACTGAAGGCCCAATTCCAAAGCCCAATCCCAATATTTTTACAACTGGTTACAACCCATTTCGAGTATATACAAGCCAAACAAACACAAACCCAATCTGATTTTCTCTTTCCTGCCCAAACCATGCCATATGTTGGGCACCCATTGGTCCATTGACCAGCACAAGGATTGTGCTTTCTCCATCCTTTAGTTGGATCCAGCTATAATTGTGATGTCACTTATTACATCGTTATTTAACACCCCCTGTAAATAGAGAGAGAAAGTTCAGATCATTAATTATCCACTAATAATTACTTACCATTAATAAAACTAATAATAATAAATATAATAAGAAAAGATAAGAGAGAAATGTAGACCTCGGGAGTCGAAAGGTCGAATGGGGAAGATGATCGGCCGTCGGTGAACACCAAAAGTCGTCGCGGACACGAACAACCTCATGAGTTCTGAACCATCGCCATGTTCGTTGCCAGAATTTCACGACTGAGAAGGTAATCCCTTCTCTGTTTTAATTCCCTGCAAGAAATATATGTTAAAATTTAAATCAAAACAGAATAAAAGGAAATGAAACTGAAAGTATAAAAAGGGGAAAGTAATCGGAATTGATCTATGTGTTGCCAATAAGGTTAGGGATATGGTTGGAGTCGAAAATGATAGTGATCTGGTAGATTTAGGTAGCCTAGGCCGGGGAAGTTGGGTGGTTCTGATGAACCGGGTTTAGATAAGAGAAATAAACTTTTTGGGTGAAATTTGGGGTTCAGGCGGCTGTCGAAGTGATTGCCAGAAATCATCTGCGACAGCAGGATCTTAGGGCGATGACCAACGAAAGGCGGAGGATGATCGGAGTAGGGCTGAGATAGATCTAAAGCAATGGCAGAATTTGGCCGAAAGTTTCGATGTTTTTCATGTTCTTAGTAAACTATGAAGAACATCATGCAAAAAACATGTGTTTTGATATGTTTGGATCTAAAGTCTAGGCATTTAAGTGTTATGGTTCAAGCGTTTAGGGGTGAGAGAGAGAAGAGGGGGAGTGGGAGGGTGTAAAATGAGTGAGTCAACTCAGATTTGGGCTTTTATAGTGAGACCCCTGTTTGACCCGCGAACCGGACCTGACTCGGATAGGATCTATGCCCTTCTTTATG
Organism: Hibiscus mutabilis; assembly: GCA_019671005.1. Lineage (NCBI taxonomy): Eukaryota > Viridiplantae > Streptophyta > Magnoliopsida > Malvales > Malvaceae > Hibiscus > Hibiscus mutabilis. The sequence goes on along the minus strand of CM033718.1, from coordinate 6,456,105 downwards.
AGGCTTTAGACTTTGACCTCTAATTTTGTAATTCTCTCAATTTGGTCACTGCATTTTGTAATTTGGCACCTAGTTTTAATAATAGCTCAATTTAGTCCATGTTTTTGTTTATTGTTAATTTATTTAATTGCTTTAAATTATATGAATATTGCATGTTTTAAAACCAAGCATATAGTATATTTGTTAGGTGATTTTAATCACTTAAATTAGTAATTAATTAGAGCCTTAATGCTTAGGTCCTTTAATTAATCTAATTAATTAAAATAGGTGAGATCATTGTAGAAAATAAATGAATATTAAATGGACACTATGAGATGTTAATTAATGGGGCTTTTTAGTGGAATATTTAATATTTCATTTAAACTTAGAACATTGTAATCACACATAGTTAATTTAATTAAAATTAAATTGGGAATAGGTTTAAATAGTTAGAGTCATTAAATAATTAGGAATATTATTGATTTAGGGACTAATATGGATAGTGCCCAAGCATTTGGGTGTTATCACATAAACCCCTAAATTCGATAATATTCATAGATTAATTAATTAAATCAATTGGATCCCTAATTAAGTTAGAACTTAAAATTGACAAGAAAATAATTGGACATGCATCGTAAACCTTTTGTATTAAAATATATTTTTGAGTATGAATTGAAGTATCCTAAAGCAACTGGATGTTGCAAAACTCATATTTGGTAAAAATGTATTTTCTTACAAAAGGATGCCTCAATTCGGGATAAATTCATTTAATGATTAAGAATTTAATTAAATTTAAATTATGATTTGAAATGCCAAAATGCCACGTGAAATTAATAAGGTACTGATAACGGATGTTTGTGGGGTGCTAATCCTTCCCCACACGTAACCGACTCCCAAACCCTAATTTTAAAAGAAAATAATCTCTATTTATTTTTATGGTATCCGATCTACCAAAGTGACCGGTGACGACTCCAAATTGATTTTCAAAATTAAATAAAGGAAAATCTGATTTAACATGAAAAGCCCTAATTTACAAAATTAAATTAAAATGGACAAAACCTCGATTTCAAAACCCTAATTGCCAGGCTAGTTTTCACACTCGGTTTTTAAAAATGGTCGCGACACTCTGCAATCGGAGTTGAATGGTCATCTGATATTCCCAATCCAGTAGTAGACATTCCTAAATTACAAATCAAATATAAAGATTATATAAACTAAAATAATATAATTCAAATAAAATAACAAAAAATAGTACACTTGAATGATAAATATAATTTATTTAGCAAGCAGAAATGAAACCAGAATGTTGTCCACTAAATAATGTTTAAGCAACATATCTTTCTAAAGAAACTATGGATTAAAAAGTTAAAATAAAGGTATAAACCATAAAGAATTCCCCCATGGTTCCATCAAAAGAGCAAAAAGGTCGACAATGAGTAGTAAGAGGCAAGCAAAGCAACAAATAATTAGAAAATTACAAGGCAGAGACAAAAAGAATCTCCATGTATAGTAAAAATATCAATACCAATTATTTAATTCAATAAATAACTTGTTATTTTGATTGATTTTATTAAAATAATTCAGTAAATAGACTGAATTAAACCCTGGACTCAATGAATGAGAATTACAAGATGCTGAAACCTTACCTAGGGACATATGTATGCAAATGGGTTTCATTTACATACGTATAAATACATTTACATGCAAAGATAAAACTTAAAATTATTTAATTTAATTAAATGATTATATTGTATTATGAAAATAAAAATAGCTAAAATAAAAATATATAACAAATAATGATTGACTTTATTAAAATAATTCAGTAAATAGATTGAATTAAACCCTGGACTCAATGAATGAGAATTACAAGATGGTGAAACCTTACCTAGGGACATATGTATGCAAATGGGTTTCATTTACATACGTATAAATACATTTACATGCAAAGATAAAACTTAAAATTATTTAATTTAATGAAATGATTATATTGTATTATGAAAATAAAAATAGCTAAAATAAAAATATATAACAAATAATGATTGACTTTATTAAAATAATTCAGTAAATAGACTGAATTAAACCCTGGACTCAATGAATGAGAATTACAAGATGGTGAAACCTTACCTAGGGACATATGTATGCAAATGGGTTTCATTTACATACGTATAAATACATTTACATGCAAAGATAAAACTTAAAATTATTTAATTTAATTAAATGATTATATTGTATTATGAAAATAAAAATAACTAAAATAAAAATATATTACAAATAATGATTGACATAAATGAATCGAAACATATTGATATGATCAATAAAGATTAAAATTTACAACGAAACGTAACCAAAAGTTGGTCGGATTTACTATCAAAACAAAGGGAATTGGTCGGATTTACTATCAAAACAAGCAGAGGCTATATTGGTATAAAATGAATATTACCTTTTAAGCAGTTTGTGTGTGTTTTATGCAGAAAACAACAACCATCAAAGGAATGAACTTGAAAACTAAAAAAAGCCAACCTTTAAAACAGCAACCTTAGGTTAACGATGAAATTTCAGGCGGTTCTTACAGAGAACGACACAACGTCTCTGCGAGTGAAGGACGACAGTGTAATCCGGGTAAAACGACGCTCTTGTTGGTACGGGCGATGACAGACACAGTGGGTGGTGGCCGAGATCGAAGGAGCAACGGTGAAGGGTGTGGTTGCCTGGTTGGGATAAAAGATGAGGTTTAAAAAAAATTAGGTGGCGTCTCTGATTTCTTGGGAACTATGGGGATTGAGGACTACCGGTTTTATCAGACTTTTATTTAAATTTCAATTATATCCAAAGCTACGGTTCAAAAGTCAAAAGCAGAAGATTATAATTAAAATTTGTTAACTTAAATGACTAAGACATGATTTTACTAACCATATGTCGTGGGTTCAAAACCCCTAGGTAATATCTCCTATTATTTTTTGTGGGTTTATTTTTTTTTCATTTATTTTTTAATATATATATATATAATTTATTCATTTTTAATATATATTCTAAGCTGAACCCGAATGGCTCGCGAGCCGGTTAGACTCATTATCATCCCTAATTATAACTAAATTATAGACTAAAATACAAAAGTAAGAATGGAACATATCTACAGAATATGGAAACAATAAATTACATTTGGCCTCTATAATTTAGCCTAATTTTATGCCTAATATATTGCAGGACAGCTATACATTAACACATATATATATATATATATCAACTATTTCGGTTAAATACGAATAAAACATTGTTTTAATCTTTGCTCAAAAACTTTTAAAACCAAGCTCCAATCATATTTTTATGAACTTAATGATTAAAATTCATTTTCCAACCTCTCTTAAAAACCCCCTGAACAGGCTTTCTTGGGCTTTCCTCTCATTTTGAGCCCAAAGCGTAGGTCCTTTAATATTAATTTTAGAGGGCCGAATATGTCATTAGCGATGGAAAGGATGGGTCCAAACAATGTAGAGAGATAGATAACTATTGACCAACATTTTGGGCTCATTCCTATTTACCAATTACAAACCCAGAAAAGGGGAGAATCGACGCCGCCGAGGAGTCCTGACGTCGATACCGGCAACTTTGGAACTGAGATTTCCATTCATTCTACCCGTTTTACTCTTCTCTCTGCAAAACCCTACCCTCACCGGCAATTTCTAAATGGAAAAGGAAACCCTAATCGGCATCGAGTCGACTCAATCGGAGTTTGCGGGGATGGACTCGCACATAACCGCACCGAACCGCTCTCGCAGCTCCCAGACCCCCTCCCCATCTCACTATGCCTCCGCCTCCGCCTCCGCTGTTTCCTCCCTCCACAAGCGTAAACTCGCCGCTGCTGCGTCCGAAGACCACGCGCCTCTTTCATCGTTCCCTCCGTCGTCCTTCTCTGCTGATACTCGAGACGGCGCTTTGACCTCCAATGACGACCTCGAGAGCATCTCCGCACGCGGTGCTGACTCTGATTCTGATGCTGACGACTCAGAGGACGCAGTCGTGGACGACGATGATGACGACTTTGACCACGACAATGATTCCTCCATCCGAACTTTCACCACTGCTCGCCTAGAGTCTCGGGGTGGCTGCTCCGGCTCGGTTCGGAACATGAAGCTCAAGACCGAAAATTCCACGGTTAAGATTGAGAATGCCGATGGTGGAAAAGATGGGGGAGCCCCTGGGTCAGGGTCAATTGGGCCCACCGGGGCTACCGCAGCAGTTGGGAGCACAATGGCGGGTATTACGACGAAGGAAGACGTTAAGATATTTACTGAGAATATACAGACTAGTGGAGCTTATAGTGCTAGAGAAGAGAGCTTGAAAAGAGAGGTAAAGTTTTCGAACTTTTTTGAGTTGCAATGATAAATACTAAATGCTTCTCTGTTCTAATAGGTTGTTTCTCTTGTGAATTACAATATGTATTTTTTTTATAAAAAAAAATCATTTTGCAGGAAGAAGCGGGAAGACTCAAGTTTGTTTGCTATTCAAACGATGGTGTTGATCAGCATATGGTTTGGTATTTTATTCTCGTTTCCTCAAGCGTTCATGTTAACTTTTTTTTCCCTTCTTGGATATGCATGGTTTATTTAGTTTCTAGTAGCCACTGATGACCATGGGGAAGGGTGTTTTGGTTTTCTCGTAACTCACCAAACTCCCTCCGTGAACTGGTGATGGAAATTCAGCTTTTGTTTTTGGTTTCTCAGGTTGATTGGATTGAAGAATATATTTGGAAGACAACTACCTAATATGCCAAAAGAGTACATTGTTTGCCTTGTGATGGACAGGTATCAGGAGAAAATTTTGAAGTCACGCTTTAAGATGGAAAACCTCTTTTGTAGGGATTTCTTTGTTAGGTCAAACATTCAGTCATCTTAACATATGAGTTGGTGTTTGACATTGATTATCTTTGTTAATTCTCCTGCTGTTTCTAGCTGGGTATTGTGCTTCTTTAATGTAATGACCTTCAAGTTTGCTTGCTGATGATGGTATCAGTTTTTGTGCATTTTGATATGTCACGTCTTCTTACTTTGGATTTTGTAGAAGCCATAAGTATGTGATGGTTATCAGACGGAATAACGTTGTTGGTGGCATCACATATCGCCCATATGTCAGGTAAAGATTTATACCTGCATGTTATTTACATTACCAGTCTTATGTATTGTGAGTCAAATCAATTTTCTGCTCCTTATGCAGTGTATTTTCCTCTTTTGGCTTTGTTCTTTTTGCTAAATTTTGTTTTAGCGTGCCTTCCCTATTATTAAGTTCTGCTTCATATTGTAATACAAAATTTGAGATTCTTTAGGGAATCTGACATAATCTCAGTGTGGTCCATCTCTTTCAACTGTTTCAGGACAATTCTTATTATCTGTTATTTATTTATATTCTGCTGCTCTATTACTGTAGCATTTTTGATAACCTTAGAAATTTAATTTTATGATGTAAATGCTTCATCTGTCCTCTTCACTGATACTTGTTTTGGTGGTAAATATCAGCCATAGGTTTGAGGAAATAGCTTTTTGTGCAATCACAGCCGATGAACAAGTAAAAGGTTATGGAACCAGACTGATGAATCATTTAAAACAGCATGCACGTGACGTTGATGGACTAACACATTTTCTGACATATGCTGACTTTAATGCTGTTGGATATTTTATCAAACAGGTCTGATATATACACATTGTTTGTTTGTGGTTGGCCTGCTGTATTGTACTTATGGATCATACGTTTAGAGGAGTACAACATTTTTCTTCCCAAGTCTATGAAGCATATAATTACCTTTGGCAGACTTCTTTTTGTAAGAAAATTAGGTTAAAAAAGGAAAGCTTTTAGGGTGCTTCCAAGAAGATAGATCACTCCAGCTCAATTAATTTAAATTCAGTGTATTAAATATGAATTTGTCGAAGGTGTTTACGGTTCTTCTTTGCCACACTTTGTGACTTTATGTGCAAATGACCTGCTAGATATAGCAAAAGAATTATGGTTCTTTAGTCACTTCTTTTGCATAATAGTTTGCATACTCTGATTCAATAAATGTGGTCTCAAGGCACTTGTCAATTTTATCTACTGCAGGGTTTTACCAAAGAGATTCACTTGGAGATGGTACGATGGCAAAGGTATGCTGTCATACCATTTTGGTTTTATTTTCTCTCTCCCCATCTTTATGGCTCAAGGACCACTTTTTTTTATTACTTGAGAAATCAAGATGTGGAAGGAACTCCTTCCCTCTTATATGCGCTTTGAGTGTTGGAATATTAGGATGCATGCTTCCCTTAAAAATGGAAATATGTGATTCTGAGAATGTTGGTTCTCTTTTGATGCATGGTCCCTTTTAATGAGACCGGTTTCTTTTCTCTATTCTTTGTTATCCATGTCCTTGCTGTCTTTTGAGGCTGTGTTTAAATAGTTCTTTACTTTTCTAGGTAAAGACTATGATGGAGGTATCCTTATGGAATGTAAAATTGACCCCAAGCTTCCGTATACTGATTTATCAACCATGATTCGTCGTCAACGACAAGTAAATTTATAATTCACTCTGTCAACCGACCATTTTTTTTGGCGGGGGTGCAATTATCATAACCCTCTATGATAATTTTGTTATCGAAATTCACCTGAAAAGCTAGGTTCAAGGTCCTTCATACATTTAGACTGTATTTCCTACTGCCTATTTGATGTGGGATCTGTTTAGGGTTGAAATCTCATATGCCATACATACCCTGCTGTCTTCACTAGTAAGCCTCTTTGTCGACGCCTGCAACACTGGTTTCTATCCGAAGTGTTGTACTCCCCCTATTTGATCAGTGGTAGTTCATTGGATGCATATTAGGTCCCAACATTAGCACCTTTTTCAATTTCAATGTGAATGGATTACTGAACTATTGACTGTTATCAAAAAGTTTATGGGGACATATGTAATCCAAACCTAATATATACAGTTTCAGTGGTGGGTGAAGAAACTGAATAACCAATCTGCAATAAACCAAGAACCTTTAACCAAATTTCTTTCCTTCCATTACATCTATTTTTCCCTCTTGCTATTCTTGTGTGTATTCCTACTATTTTTTTTCCTCAAACTTTTATTAACATGTACTTTTTTATTTGGGTTTAATAGGCAATCGGTGAAAAGATTAGGGAGCTCTCAAACTGTCAAATTGTTTACCGAAGAATTGATTTTCAAAAGGTACATGCGGATCCCATTCTATTTGTATGCTTTTAGTAGAGGGTAAAGTAAATTATATTAGAGGTCACTTTTGTCTTATTTTGATCACCGAATTTTGAAAAGTTGTGTTTCAATCGCTTATGTTATCAATTTGTTACATTTTGGTCATTGAGCTTTAACTCTTGTTACATTGATGACTTGACATTAATAAAATGGGTTAATTTCTAATTTGACCCCTAAACTTTAGACAAAATATCAATTTGACCCTTGAACTTAACCTCTCTTTTAGCCCACACTGTCGTCAAACACTGTTGACGTCGCTCCAGCCACCTCCGGTCGGTAGCGGCCTCATTGTATAATTGACAACTTCATTCCCAATCATCCACACGGTTCAACCAACTCATAACTTGGAAAAGAAAACACACTAAAGCTGAAGGATTAGTACGGGAGAATTGAACCACAATGGAGGAGCCAAAGTGGAGGAGAATCAGAGTTGCCATAGCAAAACTGTAGATGATCCAACCAATCTGACTTTATTTGACGTTCAAGGCATCAAAGCACATTTCTTTCCTAACATCATCGTTTTCGGTTTCAATTAGACTCCACTTTCTTGAACTACCAGTACCATTTTTTGTATTTGTTGTGGCTTCCAATTACTTGATAATAGTAATTAGCTTCCGCAACTGAAATTAACTGATTGCTGCTTTGTTTATATATACACTTCTTGAAGTTGAACATTGAAAAAGCCCCAAAATTCTTGAAGTTGACAACAGATTTTCTAGGTATAGCATACCTGCAAATTTCATTTAGAATTGTTATGATTTTTGAGATTAAAATTTCATAGTTTTTTTAAAGAAAGAGATAAAGAGTATTAACATACCATCTAACCCAAGAAGAAAGTTCCCATGTTAATGGCGTCGTATCTTTTCTGAAATCCGATAGTTTAAATTAGTTCAGGCCACCGAGGGAAGGGCAAACAAAAAGCTGATCTTGAAGAATAAAGTCGTGATGTTTAATGGTGTGATGAGACATTTGATGGCAACGACAACATCACAGATGGTTTGGAGGTGGTCCATCAGGGCTGTAACGGCGGTGGACGTGCTGTTGCATGAGCTATGACCAAAGGAAAGTAGAGTTGCTAGGTGTCTTGTGTTGGGTGGGGTGAATGGGTCATGGGTTGTGGATCTCAGTAAGGCTAAGTGGATAGATAGAGTTGAGTTTCAAAATCAAAGTTGCTTTGCTTTGAGAAGCTTTGTCTTTGATGATTCTGAGAAATCTGAGAAATTTTTTGCGACCGCATTGAATAAGAAAGGAAGAAACCAAAAGAAGAAATGAAAACATCAACCTAAATTTCAAGGTATTAGAAAGTTCAAGGGTTTGGTTCGGTGATGTCACCCTAAGGAAGAAGCCCAAAGAACAAAGGTTTCTTAATTCGAGTTTAAGAAAACAAAACCAGAGAAGGAAAGAGGTAATAGAGAGCTTTGGTTCGGTGCCATCATCGGCCAGAGAAGGTGGTCGGTGCAACGTTGATAGTGTGGGGCTAAAAGAGAGGTTGACAAAGTTTAGGGGTAAAATTGATATTTTGACAAAAGTTCAGGGGTCAAATTAGAAATTAACTCTTTTTGTTAACGTGTCTCGTCAACGGATCTTTATCCAAAATGTAACAAATCAATAACGTAAGCGACCAAAATGTAAGTTTTAAAATTTGGTTATCTAAATAAGACAAAATCCAAACTATGACCTCTGGTGTAGATTACTCTTTAGTAAATTACATTTTCTGTAAAAGTTTATTGTAGGCTTTGAAGTTTGAATCATGTTCAATATCACATGTTGAATATGGAGTTTCTCATGTTTATTTTGGTTTTTCAATTTTAATCAAGGCATCATATTTTTGTTGAGAAGTGCTTATTTTCTAAGTGTTGTAGGTTTATGTTTTGCTTTGTGTACTGTATTGCATCATTTTCTTTATGTTCTAATCCGCAAGTATAACTGGTTGACTTAAGTTGGATCTAGTAAAATACACGATCTTTTCCTTCTGTTGTTGGTCTTTAATTATTTTAACTACTGTGGCTTCCTTTGTTATAGTTTTATGGTTTAGTTTTTGCAAATTATGTATAAAAATTTCAAACATAGCTGTAATTAAAGATTCATTTGATTCAGAAAGAAGCTGGTATTCCTAAAAAAGTCGTCAAAGTTGAGGATATCCCTGGTTTGAGTAAGTTCATTGGCCTTTTATTGTATTTGTATTAGTTGATTTGTTTTTGTGTTTTCTTATTTATTATTGGCCGTTGTTGGACATTCTATTAGATAACTGTTTCCGTTTTCCATGTTTTATATAAATACTGTATTGCAATTATATGCATTGATATACCTAACTACAAATTTGAGTGAATATATATTTGTTCCTCTTAGATAAACTTCAAATTTTCAATAAGGGAGATATCTTGACTTTATCTTTTATCTTACAACTTGCAATCTTCCCCCTATTTATTTTTATGCTAATATACATATATATTCAAAGATTGTCTGCCTGCTGGAAGCTTTAACTAACTAAATCCTGATTTTTTATTAATTTGGTAACAGAGGAAGCCGGATGGACTCCTGATCAATGGGGACATACACGATTTAGACCCTTAATTGTGTTTGCAAATAACACCACAAATCAGAAACATTTAACCGGTTTCATGCGCTCACTTCTGAAGGCAACTTTCAAAACTTTTTATTGTTCATCATCCTGCATAAATCTTCATTATTGCACTACTAATTGTTTTTAATTGATGCTTAATTTCCTATCAGAGTTGTTGGCTATAACTCAAAATAATCATTATCTTGTTTCTTTATGTTGCAAATGAATGTGGTTAAAAAGCATGTGAAAAGTGCATATGCATTCTTCTATCAATCAAACACCTTCCTCGTACCTTTAGGGACCCAATGGACCGATGTCTAAGATGCAGGGGAAGCTATTTTCCGATAACTTTTTAGGATTCTTGCAATGGCCTAATTACTGGATAACTATAGATGTGCGAGAAACAGAGTTTTACTGTACTCTATTTGTTATCTTTCATTAGTGAAAGAGGAGTATTATATAGACTTTTACAGAGGTGTTTAACACCAAGTAGTTAACCTATAGGATAAGACTCTTATCCTTTACAAAGATCAAATTTAAATTCAAACTACTAGTTAAGATAAAGTAAAGATAACATACAACTCCTACTCTATCTAAAACTCCTACAACACACGGTTATGCATACTAACTAACACTCCTCCTCAAACTGTGTATATGTTGAATATACCCAGTTTGGATGTGAACTCATCAAAAATAACTCTTGGAAGTGCTTTAGTAAAGATGTCACTATCCGCTTCGGTAGGAATATAGTTTAGTTGTGCAATACCACCATTCACTTTCTCATAGATAAAGTGCCTATCTATTTCAATGTGTTTGGTTCTGTCATGTTGTTGCTTTGGATTCTTAGAAATACTCATTCTTGATGGTTGTCACTATAGATCTCGAACTCAGTCTTTTCATCCAACTCCGGCTCTTTGAGAAGCCTCTTTATCCGCATTCCTTCACATATTCCAAGAGCTAATGCTCTAAATTCGCCTCAAAGACTACTCCTTGACACCCCACTGCTTTTTGCTTCTCCAAGTAACCAAGTTGCCCCAAACATAAGCACAATATCCACTAATTGACCTTCTATCGGTGAGCTCTCTGCCCGACTTGAATCCGTGTATACCTTCAACATTCATGCTGGATTTTTCTTGAAAATTAGCCCAAAGACACAGTGTGAATTTTAGGTACCTCAGTACTCATTAATTGCCTCCAAATGTTCATCTCGAGGATCACTCATGTGCTGGCTTATAACACTCACCGAGTATGCAATGTCTGGCCTTGTTAGAGAAAGATAAATCAGTTTTCTAACTAACATTTGATAGGGTTCTTTGTCAACTGGATTACCAGCTTCTTTGTTGAACTTCAACCCTGGGTCCATGGGTGTCTCGGCTGGCTTGCATCCAAGCATCCTAGTTTCTGTAAGAAGATCTAGGATGTACTTCCTTTGATTGATGATTAAACCTTCTCTTGACCTTCCTACTTCCATACCCAGAAAATACCTTAGACTCCCCAAGTACTTTGTTTCAAATTCTCGGGCAAGAACAACCTTCAAATTCTCAATTTCTCTACTATCATTCCCTGTAATAATTATGTCATCAACATACACAATTAATAAGGTTATTTTACCGATTCTTTTGCAACTTTTTGAAGCAGGTGTGATCAGCCTAACTTTGTTTGAATCCATTCTTTACCATAGCCTTTGCAAACCTTTCAAACCCGGCCCTTGGAGATTGCTTAAGTCCATACAGTGATTTGTTGAGTTTGCACTGTATTTCTAGTTGTTTTACCTTCTAGACCATGTGGTATTTGCATATATACTTCCTCCTCGAGCCTCCCATTGAGAAAGGCATTTTTGATGTCTAGTTGGTGTAATTTCCAGTCCTTGTTTATAGCTATGGATAGTAAGATTCTAATAGTATTCAATTTAGCCACTGGTGCAAAGGTTTCTTGATAATCCACCCCATAGTATTGTGTAAAACCTTTAGCCACCAGCCTTGCCTTATACCCCTCAATGCTCCCATCTGAGTTGTACTTGATAGTGAAAACTCACTTGCATCCAACAGCCCTCTTTCCCTCTGGTAGATCTGTCACACACCATGTCTCATTTTTCTCAAGTGCTCTTACTTCTTCTTCAACAGCTTTCTTCCATTTGGGATTCTTCAAGGCCTCCTCTACTGTTTTAGGAATCTGCACACTGTTTAGGCTTGTTGTAAAGGCCTTAAAAGTGGGCTGAAGTTTACCATAGGCAACAAATTTGTTAATCGGGTGCATAGTACATTTTCTTACTCCCTTTCTAATAGCAATAGGAAAGTCACCAAGGTCACTAGAATCTTGAGGAGCAATGTTACCTTCAATCTCTCAGTGATGAGCAGGATTTAAGCTGTTCAAAGAGTGACAACAAGACTTAAGTCCGGTTCTTGACAAGTGCTAGGCTGGTTGTTTACTTCATTAGGGCTCTTCTTCTCTCCTGGTATACACCTTAAATTGATTGTCTGTCATTTTGTGAATGCACAGTAGGGAAATTTGTGCTACAACCCTAGGTCTTTGGAAGAGGTGTTGTACAAGGACTTGGTGATTTGTTGGTCTGAGGAGAGTGCATTTCTGTCGGCATAGTATTTTCTGTTCTGGTGGTTTCAAGATAGGGTATGAGAGGATGGTAAAGGAGAAATGATGGAAGGTGGAAAAACAAAGGCGTAAATTCTCATTTTTCTCCCCGAAGTTGATCCACGCAAAATATGGTATATCCTCGAAGAAAGTGATATCAAAAGAGACAGGTCTTTTTAGAAATAGGAGAATAGCATTTGTAACCCTTTTGACTAGAGGAGTATCCTATAAACACACACTGATTGATTTAGGGTCCAACTTACTTCTATTTTTATCATGCACATGAACAAAAAAGTCATGCACCAAATACCCTAAGAGGAAGAAGCAGATGATAGTGGTTTAAAGTGAGGAAAATGTTTGAATAAGACTTGTTGGTACTTGCAAAACCCAAGGTTTTTCTTGGGCATTCTGTTGATAAGGTAGGTGGCGAGGTAAGGCTTCCCCCAAAGATATTTAAGTGTTTTGGCTGAAAAAAGAAGAGACCTCGTAACCTCTAGTAGATGTCTGTTTTTTCTTTCGGCAACTCCATTTTGTTGTGGAGTGTTGACACAGGAAGTAAGATGGAAAATGTCTTTTTCCCGAAAATAACACCCAAGAGATTGACTAAGGTATTCACTCCCATTATCACTCCTCACAACCTTAATACGTTTGTCAAACTGATTTTCAATCATTTGATAGAAAGTTTTGAAAATTGACGCAACTTCCGCCTTTTCCCTCATTAAAAAAGTCCAAGTAGTCCTAGAATAGTCATCAATAAAGGTAATAAACCACCTAGACCCAGATAAGCTTCCGACCTTAGATGGACCCCAAATATCACTGTGGATTATAGAAAAAGGAGATGTGGGTGTAAATGAGGAAGGAGCATATGTTTGCCTGGTATGTTTAGCAATTTGACATACTTCACAATTAAAAGAATGAGGCTTTTTATTGCTAAATAACTTGGAAAACAATTTTGAAAGATACACAAAATTTGGATGTCCTAGCCTAAGATGCCACAACATAATATCATCAGGGTTACTTAAAGAAGAAGATGAAGTCTTAAAACACCGCGAAATTTCGGAGGTGGTAATTCATCAAGGATATAGAGACTATTGGATAGCCTAGCACTGCCAATCACCTTCTTCGAGCCCTGTTCCTGAAATACACACCCATTAATCCAAAGTGAGCATCACATTTATTATCTTGAACTAACTTACTAACTGATAACAAGTTGCAGGCAAGATTAGGAACATATAGCACATTAGGCAAAACCAGTTTATCACCCACTTGAATAGTGCCACTTCCTTTTACCTGGGACAGAGACCCATCTGCAACCTTGATGGAAGTTTTAGAGTTGCAATGGTTAAAGGTGTGAAATAGCTGAAGGTTGCCTATCATATGGTCAGAGGCACCAGAATCTATAATCCAGGATAGAGGATTAGAAGTGGCCAAACAGGAAATTCTACCTTCACTAGCTGATAAGGCAGTTGGGGAAGATTTGGAGGTGAGATGGCCAAAAAACTGTTGAAGGTAATTGTTCCCATTTAGTTTATAGGATGTGATTGGAGAAAGAGAGGCATTTGAGATCTGAAATTCAGGTGCACGAGGGTTATTTTGGGAACTAAATTTCAAATCTGGTGGTTTCGAAAAAAGCCATGGAAATTAAGCAAAGGAGAAACCGAGAGAGATAGGATCGGCTCCTAAACTGATACCATGTGAGAAACAGAGTTTTACTGTACTCTATTTGTTATCTTTCATTAGTGAAAGAGGAGTCTATTATATAGACTTTTACAAAGGTGTTTAACACCAAGTAGTTAACCTATAGGATAAGACTCTTATCTTTTACAAAGATCAAATTTAAATTCAAACTAGTAGTTAAGATGAAGTAAAGATAACATACAACTCCTACTCTATCTAAAACTCCTACAACACACGGTTATGCATACTAACTAACAAGATGTTGATAAGTCGGTGCCCTTTTGCATTTACTCATCTTAACTTGATTCTCTCCCAGTGTTTGGTTGAAATCAGATGTCCATATGAGCATCACCTGCCATAATTTTCCTTGGATTCTAAGCAAATTGATTTTGTTCAAGCAGTCAATGCACGACCATGTTGATGCTTGGCCATTCAAGGAGCAATTGATGCTCGTGATGTACCTGATTATTATGACATCATCAAAGACCCCATGGGTAAGGTTCACATAAACAGCCATGGTAGGATGGTGTAGTTGTCAAGTGGGTTTAGGTTTGAGCAAGAAAGTCCTTTATCATTTTTCTCGTAGCGACTACAAGTGGCTGAAGGCAAGGCCAAATCGCACTTGGAAGTGAAAAACTATAATCCTATGAAAATGTTGCATGATGTTTAGTTCTACTTTTTTGGCTTTGAGAACTAATTTTTTGTTACATTTCCATGGTTTATTTGGAAACCAGAATATTGAATCAAGTACGATGAAGGTTTGTCTAAGAACCTGACTGAAGTTTCTAGTTTCTATTACAAGAATTTACAGCTCAGCTAGTGATGCAAATTCTTTGTATTCATTAATAAGCCACCAGCCAATCTTAGTACAGTTTCAGGTTGTATAAGAATGCCATCAAGTTATATCTCATTATAAGTTATGCGTCTGAGTGGAAACATTTACAGACCGCAGTAATTGTTATGCTTGACTGTATATGCGTGTAATGCAGATCTGAAGACTGTCAAAAAGAGTTGAATCGGAGCAATATTATGTAACGCTTGAGATGTTTGTAGCTGATGTCAAGTGGATGTTTGCTAATGCATGCACGTATAATTCTCCCGATACTATATACTATAAATGTGCAACCAGGCATGTTCACTTCCTTGTGCTTATCTTCTTTCTTTCTGGTTTCATCATATGATTATAAATGTTCAACGGGCATGATATCATTTCCTTATGTTCATCAGTTCTCTTTTCTATGCTTCGTCCATTGTGATTTTTGACTTCAGTAGAGTTGATTGCAGGTTGGAAAAGCATTTCCAGAGCAAAGTTCAAACAGGTCTCCAATCTAACACAAAAATTCAGTGAGGGGAACTCTAAGGCATACGCATACTGCTTTGGAATATCATCCCAGGAGATCAGATTTTCACCACTACAGCGATATATATGTAACATTGGTGTTTATATGATTATTTATAATGTCTGAGGGGGAAATTCCGACATGTTCGCCTTGTAATGTGATGTATGGATGAATAATTTAACAACAAATAGGATGGACCGAACGTTGTTAACCAATAGCTAATGATAATTTGAATTCCTTAATTTATATCATTTATACATGTTATATTGGCTTGGTCGAGTTATTTATAAAAACAATGACTCTCATCCTGCCCAGATTGTGCTCATAATGTCCCGTCTCCGAAAGGAAATTACACTAATGAATTGGATGCGACCTCTATTCAACAAGTAAAGGTCTGGGTTTACAACATTTGCATTTGCTGTCTCGTCGCTTCTAATACCTGAAACGGGTAACCTTAACAACAGATGCTTCTGGAACATCAGATACAAATTTTATACGGAACTATTTACCAAATAAGTTTATTCAAGAAACATAGTAGTACAGTCATTATATGATATGATAGTCACTCACTCAAGATGAAGATGAAGATGTTAAAAACAAAATTGCAGTGAGAATCAATACCTGTCAATAGATTTAGCCATAGTTGAACGTCTCAAAAGGAAACAAAAATAACACAAAAACACCAGAAAACAAGAGGGGCTCTATTATTCAACTTTGCTTGTGGTTCCTGTCAGCAGAATGACCAGGCTCCCAACCAGGCATTGGTCCACGTTCATTGACACCAGGGCCAATCTGATCTTGTATACCCTCCAAGCTGGGTCTACGCTGTAATGTAGATGTTTCATTTACATTCTTCACTCCTACTTTAGTATGTGAATTCAAATCAGAAGGAACCAGGGTGTTGCCCACGAAACCGTTGTCCATCCCGTGATGATGCATGCGAGCAACAATGCTAGGAACTGGGTGAAAAACCTGGTTAGCATTTGACTGCAATGGTAGAGGAGCAACTGTCGATGCTTCCAATGGAACAAAAGGCATGCCTACTCTAGGTATATTGGGTCTAGATAGAAGACCGGGGTTAATCCCTGTCACCCGCTTAACTGTTTCTTCAGCCATTTTCACCTGAAAATTTCAAATTTAATTATCAACCTGACAACCCAAAACTAAAGTTGCACCAATCATAATCAATAGTAATATATAACAAGAAGCACATAGTTAAAGAACCAGTAACTCCTGCAGCAGTTTCCAACAAGGTAATATGCTAACAGTCTAGACATGGAAATTACATTTGCATCTAATGTCCAACAAAGTAATTTCCGTGCATCAACTAACACAACAGAGAGACATACAAGTAGTGAATAATTTTTGTATATGAACAGTTGAATACTCCATAGAGTGACAACACATAAGTAGTAGACATGTCCAGCAGATCCCTGAGACGGAGCACATATAAATTGCCAAAAAATTAGAGAATCTGTTAATATAGAATGCGTGTTTACCAATTAACGCCCTAACTCTTAGATGAAGGAAAATGAATCACCCAGGGCTTTTCAAAATTTTACACAAGACCACAAATGTCATGATGTCAGGATAATAATTCTCTGGGGATATATTTGGAAGTCAGTTTTCAACTTTCAGGAGGACCCTATGTCAACTAACTACAGGATAATTGGATCATGATAAGAAAATGCAAAATTACTAACAGCGATGGTTTACCTTTGCTCTTAAAGTCTCAATGTCAGCCTTCATAATTCTATTGTCAACGGCAGCTTCATCATACTTGTGATTCATGTCAGTTAGACGCTTAAGTAATGTGGAATGTTCAACTCTTAGTTGACCAACCTAGAAAAACCAGTAATAGGATCATATAAAACAAAAATGGAATGCATGAGAACATAAAGGGGAAGGGGGGAAATGGGGAAAAACCTGTCCTTCAAGTTCATTCATTTGTGCTTGCTTTCTTCTTCTAGATCGTCTAGCCGATTCTCGATTTGACCGCATTCTGATCCATCATTAATTCACTAATTACAAGAGGGTAATTTGCGATTGCACCAGAAAATTAAAATTTTAGTTCTGTATGAATTTATTAATTTACATATCTGGTAATGACAGGTTATAAATGCTTAGAAGTGTTTCTGAATACACATGTTGATTTTCTAAAATAGAATAGAAAAACACAAAAAGGAAAAAGATACATATTCCTGCCAAGAGCTGGAATTGAGTTTGACAAGATACTAACATTTTGGTTAATTAAATCTATAGAATCATCAGGCTCAAGTTCTATTAGCAAAATATGTACTTGATTTGGTTCAAGACAAGAAATTAGTTCTTATAGCTATTACTTGATAGAGAAGACAAATCTTATTAAATTAGGACAAAGAAAAAGAGAAAGGGAAGGAAATATGTAAAGCAAAATAGAAAGAAAAAAAAAGAACAGAACACATAGCATATCAAACCCCTCAAACCAATCACTAATACAGGCCAACACTAAAAACATGGTTACCTCCTTGCACGTTTTGCATCAGCCGGATCCATATTGTTGTCAGTTGTTTCAGTATCTCCTTCAAGTTCATCACTATCTGAGTCTTCTCTTGATGATCCACTTGTGGCTTGCCTCACTGGCACCCCTGACTTTTTTTGTGTAGTTGATTCCGCCAGAATTCCACAAGGAGTGACATCAGCTTCACCCTGTCCTTGTACCTTTGAGGAACCTAGGGTTGTGGAAGATAATTATCATTTGAAGTAGTTATGGGAAAAGGTATAACAAATTAATGTATGAAGAGCTATAAAGTTCCCTAGCATATTGCTTACAATTTAAATCTTAGAAAATTGGAAGAAATGGAAGTTGGGAGGAAAACATAGCAGTATAAACAGGTTAGTGTTACTTGTCTTGTTTGACTGCCTAATGAAATTTATAGCTAACTACTTTTATCCATGCTCCTTTTTCTTTCAGTACTTGCATAAATGGGAGATAGAATCACAATCACGACACTCCATGAAAAATGCAATATTGAAATCATTAGGCATAATCATGCATGATATATGCAGGAAGACTCCAGCAATACAAAACTATTTTTCCCCCTTACAGTTCACCAAGCAGCCAAAAAAACCTTGTTGGAGTTAACCTAGAAGGACACAAACTAAAGAAATATCCATGTCCTTCATTATGCACTAGGCGTCTAGGTGGCCCCAAAACCAGACTTGATGAACAGCATTCAACTCAACATCGAAAATTGAAGCTTAAAGGCCAATGTTAATGATTGCAACCACCCATTATAACAAAATAATCTCATAAGTAAACAACTGCTAATCGCCCAAAATTGAAGCTCGTGATTCTCAAATCAAATAAGCTGCATGCAAAACAAAAGCTTACCTTGAACTTTTGATCCCGATTGAAGCGCGTGATTTTCAGCTTGGGCAGATGAATCTTCTGCCTTCACAGCTAACGCCTGAATATTTGTTTGAAGAAAAAAGAAGAAAAAAAATAAAAGTATTAATGATAGTATATAATAATAAATTCATTTTGAAAAAAGGGATTATAGAGAATAGAGGAATACACGAGAGAGAGCCGCCGCGGCGCATTCTAGTTCGAGCTTGCTCTTGAGGATCGCGCGGAACTCATCAGAATCAATCGGAACTGTCGGTGTTGGATCAGACGGCGGAGGATTCTGATTCTGATTCTGGTTGTTAGGCCTTTTGATCTCCACCACGTCAGCACCTCCATCACCTTCTTCAGCTTTGGAAACTGACGGCTGAAGTACCGCCGAGGACGGACCGATCACATTCTCGCCCGCACCAGAAAATTCTTCCAGAAACATTTCCAACGCCCACTCGGAATGACTTCGGCTCATCCCAGCCGCAGCATCGGAAGCCGGAGACGCCCAGAAGCAGTCGGAGAAATCGTCAACCGAAAACAGAGTATTCATCGTTTTCCAGAGAAATGTTTTTCTCTTCTCTTTCTCCCGAATCTGCAATTAGCCTTTTTCCTCCGTTGCTTCCTGTTGCTTCATTTATGCGGGAACAAACAAGAAATATCTACTGCTATGTACGTTTACAAAACAACCCAATAATATACCGCCACGTTGACAATTTCGACCTCTTTATACACGTGTTAGTGGGTAGTGAATGTTTTTTTGTGAAGCTGAGTGTGGCCCTATCCGTGGGCTATGCCTAAAAAGAGTGGGCGGGGTCTCCGCAAACTTGTAGAAAGTGTAGCGGTGGGGGCCGGGTGATGGAAACTGTTTGAGTACCCAAAGTACTGGGTTTTCTTTTATTTGAATTGGATTATTTTGTAAATGTTTAAAAGGTAAGAAATCTTTGAATTTTGATTTAAAGAAACAAGTTTCTAATTTTTTTACACCTTATTAAATTAATAAATTTAATTAATTAAGTTATTTAGCTAATTTTAATCATTCAATTTTGACAATTTTTTAAATATTATTCTCACATGATATATTATAATTATATCACGTGACATTTACAAATTTTTAAAAAATATTTTTTTATAATTTATAAGTTTTTTTAAAATTTTTAGGGCTTTTAAAGAATTTTTTTTTGAAATAGTTAAGTGGCAACATTGTGACACGACGCGCTACATCAACTGATCCAAAAAATTTGTTAGATTCGACGGTCAATGTTGGTCAAAATGTTTAATTGATTCAAAATATTGATTCAAGAGCTTAACCGGTCATAAAAAAAAAGTTTACGGGATTAATTATTTTTTTAAGTTCAAAGGGTTCTTACACTATTAATCTTTATGTAGATTTGAATGTTTACAAAATAAATCTATATTTATAAATTAATATATAAAATTTATATTATATAATCTATATTTCTTTAAGCTATTTTCTAACAAATAATCTATATTGTATGTAAAATCTTTTATATCAAGTATGTGGAAAATCATTATTTGGTTTAGTGACGAACAAGAATTTTCTTTTAATTTAAATGAAAGTTTGAGTAACAATCTTAACAATGTAATATATAAATGTGGGAATTTGCATTAAAAAAAGTGTCTAGAATAAATTCTTGATAGAGTTTTTATATTTGAAAAACAGAAAAAAAAATTATTTTGTTCCAAAAAGTATCTTTTATAGTTTTTTTTTAATTTCTTTATTATTTAAATGTTTAATTATAAAATAAGTGTTTACACTATTTTTTATTTTAGTGTTTAAATTTTTTTATTAAAATAAATACATAATGTTACATTTCGTTCTTATTTTAGGTCTTCCGTTAATATTTTCCCCAATAAATATGACACTTTGGCATTTGTTCTCCATCCTTTCTCCTGTTTGATTTTGTAGGAGAACAAACAGAAAAATAAAGAAATTTTTTTCTGAAGATTAGTTCGTTTTGATTAACCAAATAATTTTAGGTTTCAAACACTTTGATTTCGAGAACTCAAATGCCTCCTTTTTATTCTCCTTTTTTGTTGCGAAATCAAAGAATTTAAGTCCAAAATATTGTCCAAAACACTTAAATTGCAAAAAATTGGTCCACAGAAAAGTGAAATAAAGAGTCCAACTCTAAAATATTAATCACATAATACTTCAATTTCGCTTGTAATAGAGAGCTGAAAAAAAAGTTGCAGGAAGAAAATAATAAATTATTTATTTATTAATATGAAAATAGTTACGAAATAAAACATTAAACGTCTATTTTAACTAAAATAATCACATAACACTTCCGTTTCACTTCTAATAAGAGCTAGATTAAAGAAAAGTTGCAAGAAAAAAATAATATTTTTTTAACCATTAATTTAAAACTAATTACAAAATAAAATATTAAACATATATTTTGATTAAAAAAACTTTAAACACCTAAAAAAATATAATTTGAACACTTATATTTCATTTAAATTTTATAATTTGAACACTTATATTTCATTTAAATTTTATATATAAAAATGTTCCTGAAATTTTTTAAAAATTTACATTAATATTCGAACTTTTTAATATTTTTATTGAACACCTCATGTAATTTTTTAAAATTGTTATTAAATCTCTCGATAATATTAAAAAATTTAGTTAAATCCTCAAAATTTTTAAAAACTTTAGTTTAAGCCTCCATTTATAAAAGTAAGTTTGGCCCCAAATTTTTTACCCAAGTTCTGCGGATTGTGTGGTTCATATTAAAAAAGTATAAATGTTCAAAGATGAAACCATGATTGAACCTTGATAAAAAAAAACATGATTGAACTATAAAGGGACACATTGCTTACCTTTGAAGCTAATATGACCATAAAAAGTAATTAAATTATAAAAATTAGAAGAATTAAGCTTAATTTCACCAGTTTCAAACTTATAAGGTTCTAAAAAATTTGAGGACAAAATTTAATTTAATAATTTCAAAACTATCATGACCTTAAAATGCAATTAAACCTTAATGTTGGGAGGGGTGACCCTCCCACCTACAATGTGATTATGTGCATGTATATCTTTAATGTTTCTATAATGCGATACATTCAAGAATATTTTTTATATTTTCAACATGGTTTTAATATACGAATTAGTCCTAAAATATACCATTTTTCCACTTCGATCATTTTATTTTTTTGTCCAAATCAAAACTCGATGTTACTATTTTCCCCAAATTAGCCCTTGTTGTTATCAATTTCGTTAAAGAATCGATGGATACATGACACCTACTAAAATGTGCTATGTGACACCTTATATATAAAATAAAAGGGTTAAAATAAAAAATGGATATAGTTCAAGGACTAAAATGCATTAAGTGTTAAAAATATATAGGAGTATATAATTCAAAAACATTATAAAACATAACATATGCATTCATTTTCTTGTACTTAACATCATCATCATATCATATCAAAGCATAACATATTATGTTATTTTAGCTCAATCATAGAACTCATACAACTTGTATATTTATGTCACTATCAAACCATGTCATGCTTATAAAAACAAACATGAAAACATATATTAATAGTCTAGACACATAATGTACATGTCATTATTACTAGGGAAAACATAATAAATCTTGGTAGAATATGTGCTACTCAATTAACGGACAACACACATCGTTGCACAACGTTACATACAATTATTTTTAATAATTTTTAAATAAATATTAAAATTCTCAATAAATCGAAATACAATTAACCATATTTCAAAATAAAAATAGGATTTTAGTTGAATAACCCTCTATCTTTTTGAATAACTGTACAAGGTTGTTTAACTTCTCAATCTTATCTTTTTGTGAACGGGAATGGAACTAGAGGGTAGTCGTCCCCCTAAAATTTTAAAATTCTTATATGGTTTAAATTTTTAAGAAATTCTCTATGTATTTTTTTTGAAAAATATTTTTGTCCCTTAAAATTTTATAAGTTCACCCTCTAAAATTATATAAGTTCATCCCTCCTAACATAAAATTTTATGTATATCCCTGCCCGTGGAAACAAATAACTAGGAAGGAGATCTCGTGCAAAGAATGGTTTTCATAGTTAAGGGTCGAATAATAAGCAGCCAAAGCCTTAGCAAAGACATGGTTTTTAGGATTAATGGTTTCTTCCACGCAAAACAGCAATAGCAGTGAACATACAACTCTCCCGACGGCGTTAATGGTGTATTATATGCACAGACATTCAAAAAGATGAAAGGGTTTCAACCCAAATTATATTTTTGCTTTGAAATATAGTTTGTTGCATGTTGAATTATTAAAATTTTTAATATTTATCTAAAATTATTAAAAAAAATAATGTGTAGAGGTGTATAACGTTAACGGTGTTTAAGTGTATGTCGTCCGTTCTAAAATTTTCTTGATAATAACCTTTTTAAAAGAATAAATAATGCAAATAAATCTTCATTTATCATCTAATCATGATCATGATATTAAATTCATAATAATGATGCATGTATAATTTATTTATTGATCATAGATCATATAACAACACATAATTTCAGAGCAAAGCACATAATTACAAAAATATTAGAGTTGCTAGAAGTTTATTTTTGGTAAAACTAGTATTCAACTTAGATAACAATTAGTCCTCCTCTTCTCCCATCTTTTTATTTTAAAATTTAAAAGAGATGAGTAGTACTAAAAGATTGAGACAGAATGATAATGGAATTTTTTATAATCTGTTTATAAGTATATTAAGAAAACTTAGAATAATCATGAGTTAAAGATTTATATTTTAGTTTTAAACCGAAATTTTTCGCATTTAGTACATGAAATAATAACTCTATTTTGATTTCAAATCTTATTTTTTAAAAGAAATAATATTTCTTTCACCTATGTTCTGAGAAAAAGTTTGCTTTTATATTTTTAGATTTTTGAAAAAGTAAATTGTAAAAAAATAAATTAATGTTTATATATTTTTGAAAAAAAAAACATATCTTCATGATAAAAAACTATTTTTCCATATAGGCTATACATAAATTTTAAAGGATTTTTTACATTAAATTTTCAGCATATAATAGGTAAATTCTCCACAAACAAATCTCGCTTTCCTCGGCCTGCTGAATCAGCAATCCGCAAGGCCCAAACGCTAAAAGAAATTAACTTATTTCTGTGATATATTCCTAAATCATTTCTTCCTTTTCCTCCAACCCCCAAATTCCAGAATTAGGGCTTCGAACCATACTCCGATCACATTCTCGTCTCCTTCCCCTTCCCCTTCCCCTTCAATTAATTAAAATTTTATAAATACAATTATTCTGCCCTCGTGTTTCGTTCCTGATTTCGAGCGACAATGGCGGAGCACTTGGCCTCAATCTTCGGCACCGAGAAGGACCGCGTGAATTGCCCCTTCTATTTCAAGATTGGAGCATGCCGGCACGGGGACAGGTGCTCACGGCTTCACAACCGTCCGACGATCTCTCCAACCCTCCTGTTGTCGAACATGTACCAGCGCCCCGACATGATCACGCCCGGAGTGGATGCCCAGGGCCAGCCCATCGACCCCCGCAAGATTCAAGAGCACTTCGAGGATTTCTACGAGGACATCTTCGAGGAGCTCAACAAGTTCGGCGAGATCGAGAGCCTCAACGTCTGTGACAACCTTGCCGACCACATGATCGGAAATGTGTACGTTCAGTTCAGGGAGGAGGATCAGGCAGCGGCCGCCCTCCAAGCTCTTCAAGGAAGGTTCTACTCCGGTCGGCCTATCATTGCGGATTTCTCCCCAGTCACTGATTTCCGCGAGGCCACTTGTCGGCAATACGAGGAGAATAGCTGTAACCGTGGGGGTTACTGTAATTTTATGCACGTCAAGGTAATTGGGAGGGAGCTGAGAAGGAAGCTGTTCGGGAGGTACCGCAAATACAGAAGGAGTAGGAGCAGGAGCGCCAGTCCTCGCTGCAGGAGTGCCAGTCCACACCACAAACGTGACAGAGAGTCTAGGGACCGCGTTCGCGATAGGAATGGACGAAGATCTGACAGACATGACCGTGAAGGCAGTGGTAGGAGAAAACATGGGAGTCCTAGGCGAAGCAGAAGCCCTCCACCTGCTAGGGAAGGGAGTGAGGAGGGAAGAGCCAGGATTGAACAATGGAATCGAGAGAAGGAATAGGTCTAAGAGGTCTTTTTTCTACCTTCTAAATTTTCACTTTTCTCCCTTTTGGTAAGTATTTCTCCTTTTAGATTCGCCTCATGTTTTTGTTATATGCTTCTGCAACTCGGTACTCGGATTGAACTTGAGTCGTCGTTTTGAGCGGTGATGGAACCATTTTTAGTTGCCAGTTTGTTCTTTTTTCTTGTACTGTCAGTTTTAAACGTAGTACTTGTATCTCTGTTGAATACTTTTCTTTTTAGTTGATGGTTAAAATTCCAAGTTTGTTTTCTTCTCACTTTTATCTTTGTGATGTTATCGTTCTTTAAAAAAGATTATTTGCTAATAGTTTTGTTAATTTAATCCTTTGTTTTTATGTTGTACTTGTAAATCTGCCTCAGGCTGATCGTATTTTACTGCCTTTAGCAGGGAAGAGCTACTGCTCAGCTTTACTGCTATTACCTTACGAACATGCAATCCTTCTATTTGTTTTCCCTTTTCAATTATGGTTATATGCATTGCTTTACAGAATTTAACTTGTGAACCGGCATGGACTGGGGGTCTTTTTCTGTAAATGTGGGGAAGGGCTTCCAGGGTATTTGCATCTCAATGTTGCCGCCATTTATGTGTTGCTAAAAATTTAATTGTTGTCATGGAATATCTAGGACGGAGACCTTCATAGACAGAATTCGAAAATCGTGTTCATTTGTCAAAGTATTCCCTAGAAGATCATGAATTATGCCACTGATGGTTTGCACCTTCCTAAACTCCTCATTTTTAGCCATTCATAAGTAGACCACGCAATCCGTGTATGCTGGTATTCTCTTGTGTGTGTATTGTTTTTGTTATGTGTCTGTGACTGTTGTGTGAAAATTAACACAACAAAAATAATTACATGTGTCAAAATTTTAAACATTGAAGGTGTTACATGTGTTGCGTTTTCAAATTGTGTCCAAAACTTCCAATGTGTTCTTGTAAGTCGACTCTTCTCATAAATTGCATTTTTCTCTTGTTTCCTCTTATGGTTTCTCTCCCTTGAGTTTATTGCACCTTCACAAGAGTCAATTGGATGGCTTTTTAGATTATTTGCTTGAGAATTTATTCATACCAAAATTTTAAGGAAACTTTGATGGAATGACTCTGCCTTCTTTCGAGTACATTTCGCTTATGGGGGAGCAAAAGGATCTTATCTTCATTATGCTTGCCCTTGGAGTTCAGGATCAGGAATATCTGGAAGCCAACATCCTAATATTTACATGCATACATGTGGATATACTACATTGTGCACGCTTGAATGCTCTTTACTTTATGCCTCCATTTGTTGCCATCGAGGGAGTGATATCCGTAGGAATTTAGCAATTAGCACCCTCTTTTTTATAGAACATATGAATTTAGCACCTTAATTGCCTCATTTGTTGAAAGCTCAGGATCAGCAGCCGTGAATGTGACATGGGATGAATGCAACCTACGGACATAGGCATACTTGCTAATTAGACAACATTAGAGAGTTGAAATTTTATGTGATTTTAGAAATAAGTTAGCTTTGTAATTATTACCTTTTTGTGGTAGTTTTTTTCTTCTTGAATTGTTAAAATGATATAATTTATAAATGGTTTAACCGTCAAATAGGTGTTCAAATTATGACATTTTTTCCAGTTAGGTGCCCAAACTATTTTTTGGGTCAAATAGGGTTCTAAAGTTTCATTCCGTGGCCCATTTAAGATTCTTCGTTAATTCACACCGTTGAAGGATATGTGTCATCTCTTGAAAATTCCTAAAATTATATTAAAAATAAATAAATTACTTAAATTTTAAAAATTCTCTAAGTTTTACAGATTTCACAAAACAACCCTCAAATTTTCAAATTCCTAACTCTCCAAAACTTAAAACTCGATTTGGGCCGATTTCGTCGTCGATTGTCACGCCGCCGTCCACCACATCAGTCGCCGGACCATCACGACTATGTCTCCCACCACCTCGTCGTCGAAAATTGACCAACGTTGTGCGAATTGTTAAAATCGTCGAATGGTTCTTTTGAACGATTCGACACGAACGACGGCACGCGGGGCTACGAACGTTGTGTGAGTTGTTTGACGAGGGGAGAATGCTTCATTCAATTACCGGTAATGCGGCCAACGCTGGCGAGAGTGGTCGAATTTGGGTTTAAGAATTTAGGGACTATTTTGATAATATTTAAAAAATTTAGGATATATTTTTATCTTGTTTTATTAATTTTATTAATTTTTAATATGATTTTTAGATTTTTCAAGAGATTACATGTGTTTTTTAACGGTAAAAATTAACGGCAAACTTTAAATGGGTCAAAAAATAAAATTTTAAGACTTTATTTAACTCGGAAAATAATTTGAGCACTTAATTAAAAAAATATATAATTTGAACACTTATTTACCTATTAAGCCTTTATAAATTAGCTATCAACAATTTAGGTTCCGGCTGTTTGTACGTAATTAATAAAACATTTTCCTCATTTTCCCGAATGTTTGGTTGCCGTGAAATGCTTGGCCAACCTAATCAATTTTCCAAGTCAATGTAAAATGGTTTTGGTTTGTATTTAAAAAAAATGCACTATGGTCAGAATTTCGACAGTACATTTTTACAACTTTTCTCTTCACAACTTAAGCACCAAAGTAACATTTTGATAATGAAAATGTTTTGATATACACTTTGCGTAAATTTAGGGTTTTAAGTTTTAGGTTAGTGTTTAGGAGTTTAGTGTGGAGGGTATAAAATTTAAAATTTATGGTTAGAATTTAAAGTTTAAGGTTTAGATTTTAGAGTGTTATGGTTTGAAATTTATGTTTTAAATTTTATAAAAAGATTGTGTAATTTTTTTTACACAGCTTGTATATTAAAATATAACTATTTTGATAATAACTATTATATTGATATAAGCGATAGGTTTAATGCACAATTTGCCTCCTATCGTATATATATTTTTCTATCTTGGTACATAATGTTTTTTGTCCCCTACTGTTTATCTATTTTCCTATCCAGGTACCAAATTGTCTCAAAATTTGACGTGGTTTGTAAACAAATTTGGACTAATAATATCGTGTCATGTTATTACTCTTATATATTTTTTTATTTTTGGATTAAATTTAAAAAATATATATTAAAAGATGTAATAAAAATGAATATATTAAAATATATATTAAATTAGTTTTAAATCCCCCAAAAAGAACCGATTGCATTATCTCCTTCCTTTGATTTGCTTCACAGTGGGAGGGGGGTCAATTTATTCATCGTTTCCATCAATCGTAATTTAGCAACAAAGCTAAAATTTGATCATGGTAAATGTAATTATTTCAATTTTTACCAGAGGGCTCAATTAATTTTTTTTTGTATGAAGAGTCATTTAATTTTTAAGTCAATTTATAATAAAACATCAGAATAAATTGATAAAAAATAAAGTTAATTGTACAGCAAGTTCTTAAATTATGTCATCTTTCTAATTTATTTTTTGACTTTTAAATGTTTTAATTTTATCTTCAAATTAAGGTTTTTATTCTAAATTCAACCTATTTTTTTGAATATTTTAATTTCTATCACACTCATTTCGAATTAATTTTAAATTTTTGAACATTTTAATTTATCCTCAAATTATCGTTTATATCAAATTATATTATAACATAACATATATAAGTGTTTTTAATACTATTTAATTATTTTGGTAAATATTTTATTAATATAGGACATAATTGATATATATTATTAATTTAAGAATAAAATTAAAATGTTTAAAAGTTTATAAATTAAGAATAAGAATAATAATTTGAGGATAAGTTTATGGATCAATTGGAAAACGTGTGAGAGAATTAATTAAAAAATTATAATTTGAAGGCTAAATTTGAAAATTTTACACTAATATTGTGGTGGGATTTTTCCTCAAAGTATTGCACTGAGTAGATTAATTTTAAATGTATTGTTATTTGAACATCGCACTTAAAGTTGACACTAACTGAATCTGACTTTAGAAAAAAAATCTCAAAGTCGACACCAGTTGAATTTAACTTTAGAAAAAAAACTCTAAAACCGAAACCAGCTGAATTTGACTTAAAAAAAAATTCTAAAGTCGAATTCAATTGGTGTCGACTTTAAATTTTTTTCTCTAAAATTAAATTTAATTAGTTTTGATTTTGGGTGCATTATTCAAACCACAATAATTTTATAATTAATTTACTCAGTATAATATTTTTAGAAAAAATCCCGCTACAATATTTTTATAAATTTACCGCTAAATTTATAAAAAAAAAAAAAAGAAAAAGAAGGAAGGACGCCTTCTTTTACGCCCCTCCTTTTCTTTCTCTCTCCCTTTCCGTTTTTCTTTCAGAGATTAAAGAAAGAAGAAGAAAAACCAAGCAATGCATAGCTAAGCTAAACTAACACTCCAAATTCTCCCCTTTCCACTCATCTCACTCTCCAAAGAAAGCTTAATCGAAAGCAAAGAAAAAGACTACGCTTTTTTTATATAAAAAAAGGATAAAACTTTTCAGTTTTTCTTTTGTTGGGTTCAATTCTCTTCAGCCATTTCCTTTTTGCATGTAGATTCCCTTCGGTAGCCTTAACACGCCACTTCCACTCACTTCAATTCCATGGCTAATAACCCCAACGACTCCTCCGCCGATGATTTCCTCGAGCAAATCCTTGGACTCCCTAACTTCGCGCATGCTGACACTACCTTAACGGGTCCCGACGGTAGATTGTCTGGAAACAAGGCGACGGCTGGAGCGCCAATGCTTCTGCAGCTCAGCTCCAGTGGTGGCACCGGACACATCGGCGGAATCGGCGGTGGGGGAGGCGGTGCGTTTCACGGACAGGTTTTCCCGTTGGGGTTGAGCTTGGAACAAGGAAAAGGTGGATTTTTGAGGCCCGAGGAACCTTCCGGTAGCGGAAAGCGCTTCCGAGACGAGGTGGTTGATGGCAGAGCTTCCTCAGTAAAAAATGTAAGGAAAAATAATAATAATAATAGTTTACAAATTATTTCCATTATTAATTTAATAATTTGCCCTTGTGTTTTTCTGTTTGTCTGTTCTCCAAAAAGTATGAAATTACTTTTAATTAGTAATTTCATTTCAGAAACTCAAGTAAAGAGATAGCTAATTTTTGTGGTTCTAAGTAAGCATGTTTATTTGGAGATATTTTAATTAAAAATGACCTCTTCCAATTTGGATTAACTTTTCCTTTGCACTGTCAACTGTGGGTGACAGCGAATTTGTCTGTTTGATTTTATTATTATCATCTTGTTATTATGTCATGTTTGTTTGTGTCTAATAGCAGAGGAGACAAAGAAAACATGAGCAGGGGTGGGTTGAGAACTGTTGTGAGATTCCAAGTAAAGGAAAGAATACATGGAGTCCTTCTTGGACTTATAATTCACTTAATCTAATTGGCAGTGTATAATTTATTCAATCGAAGATGAGTCTTATTCGACCGCAGATTTGCTGCAAATTTGCACAAGCAAATAAGCTTACTCCAAAATGAAAGATCTACTTTTCTAGAGGACATATATGGTTGAAGCTTGAAACTTATAAGCTAGGGTCAGAAAATCTTTAATATCTCCTTTATATTACACTAAAGGCCGTTTAAATGACACTGGTAGACGGTCGTTGATTCCATAGTTTGTACTAAAGTTATGCTTTCTCAATGGAGTTTGAGAAATTTTGATCTTGGGTTAATTGTCCATCTGCCCGGGAGGTTTTATTCCCCTACCGAGTTACCCAAGAATTGTCAACATATGCTTAGAGACTTAGAGTTAAGATATTTGTGGAAGGTGTCAAATTTCACTGCAGTCTCTTTTATGTTGGAAAATGTGCATAGGTTAAAATTATTACAGAATAAAGATGGATCAGATTTTCCCTTTGTTTATTTAATATCAGATTCAAAGAATCAGTCATGGCCGAGACATTCTATCATCACTTATATATATATATTTTTCACTGCTATACATATGCTTAGAATCCGAATATTTTTTCACATAACAATAAGATGATCTCCTCGAACAATTATGTGCTATACAAATGTTCCTTCGTTTTCCCCTTTTTTCTTTCCTTGACGAGAGGAGAAATGATGGACGGGAGAGAAAAGATGGCGTTGATGTTAGTTCTACCTTATTCTGTAAATTCTATAATTGGTGATTTGATTTATATAACTTTCCAGGTTTTCCATGGCCAACCAGTACCGGCTTCTGTTGCTGCTGCGCCACATCCACCAGCAATGCGTCCGAGGGTGCGGGCTAGACGAGGACAGGCTACAGATCCGCACAGCATTGCTGAACGGGTAAGCATGATATTTTATATATAATCACAGAAAACATTGGAATGACAAAAGATAATGAAGGACAGTAATTCAGGTGTATGTTTCTGTCATAGAAACTAAATACATGACTAAGTTAGTTCCCCAGCCAAGAAAATTTTAAAAATCTAGAAACTAGTATATTAAATAGATGCCTTTTAACTAGTTACTAGTTTGGTCACATGAAGTGTGTGAATGAAATTGTCTTTTTAAATATTATTTCTATTGTTTGGTTAATATGCAATGTAGAAGGTAAACCCATTGAGAAGAATCATCTCTCTTAAAAGTA
Organism: Hibiscus mutabilis; assembly: GCA_019671005.1. NCBI lineage: Eukaryota > Viridiplantae > Streptophyta > Magnoliopsida > Malvales > Malvaceae > Hibiscus > Hibiscus mutabilis. The sequence continues at coordinate 6,424,608 of CM033718.1, read as the reverse complement.
TTTTTCTCCGAATACGTGTGTATCAGCAAAGAGGTCTTGTATAAAATCCCATATACAAATCATATTTTATGAGGATAGAATCTAGCAGCTGGTGAAGTTGCAGTTTATTTCCACTTATGTTGTGAAATTGCAAAAGTGAACCTGCTCTACCAATGGTTGCAATTAAAACTAAACATTTGAACTATTCAATTTTCTCCCTTGATGCAGTTGCGCAGGGAAAGAATTGCCGAAAGAATCCGGGCAATGCAGGAACTTGTGCCTAGTGTTAACAAGGTCTGTTCCTTTTTATCATTCATAAATTTACTTGAGCGATGACGCTATTTTCCAGTACATGTTTAGGCAACGTCCTGAATAAGTACTTGTTTCTTATATTGGAACTTGTATCCTCAAATGATGCAATTGTTAGGTTGGCCAGAAAAAAGTTCTTAATTAATATTAGTAAGGATAAGGAGCATGCTCATATCAGCAGCAGTCATCTGCTTCATCCTGTATAACTGTGTATTACTTTTACGTCTAAACTGGTGATGTTAAAGCTTTAGAATTGTTATTAGCTTATTATTGTTTTGAGGGTTTGCCTACTCATTTAAAGTTAACTTTATCGTTTGTTAATCGAAGTGTCTACAGATGTTGAATGTGTAATTGAATAACTTTGCAGTTGACTACTGTTTGTATAACTTAAGCTAAGTTGATTATTGTCATAGGGATCACTTTGAGACATGGGTGCCTTTATTGTAGATTTGTGTCTCTTGGGAGGTAACCATGAGAAAGTTTAACTATGTATAATGCATCTTTCATCGATTGGTAGTGACATATGTTTCTTTGTGTAGACTAATAGAGCAGTCATGCTTGATGAAATTGTAGATTATGTGAAGTTCCTGAGGCTCCAAGTTAAGGTATCATTAACTCTATTTACCTGTTTGATTTCGTGCTTTTTATTCAGACTTTTGCTTTATTGCATATCATAATGCTGCTCACAATTATGGGATCAGTCTGCGTTTCATATTATATTACATGAATCTGCATTTTAATTTTAGATTTTTTCCTCGATCAATATATTTTGGTCCGTGTATTTCGTTTTTTCAGTGAAATACTGCTAAAACATCATAGATTTGTCCTCTCTAGCTTTTATCATTTTTTCAAGGAACGTGAGTTGTGATTAGGAGTCTAAATGAACACTTTTATGGCTTTGCAATATGTACTACCGAAAAAAGTTGAGGTTCGTGCCAGTGTATAAAAAGGCGCCCTTGAGGCGCGCTTAGACACTGAGGCGAGGAGAGGCGCTTGCAAAACGCTTAATAGTGCGTGGGCGAGGCGATTTCGATGAAGCCTTAAAAAGGCATGTGAGGCGCACAAGGCGCGTGAGGCGGCGAGGCGCGCGCCTTTAGCGCATAGTTTCAATTAGACCTAAAAATAGCTTGGAGCCATGGGAGGAGAAGTTTGGGATAAAGGAAAATCAAAAAACAAAAACTCAAAAGAAAAGTGATTTGTTGAAGAAGAAGAGGAGAAGGAGAAATGTAGTACATGTAATGAAGGGGAGTTACATGGCTTGCAATCATAGATGAAAATTTGCAGAAAAAACAAAAAACACCCTAGAATTTGTTGAAGAAGAAGAGTAAGAGGAAAAGAGGAAAAGGGAACGGGAACGGGTGAATAAAAAAAAGAGAGGAACTTGAGCCCACTACTGAGCACACTTTTGACGCATGTTTTTTGTTTGGGTCAAAATTGATTCCCAATAATCTTTCTCCCTCTTACCAATCAACCGTTTCATTTCTATAGATATTTTCCTTTTCATTTAATAATAAATAACATTTTTATTGTAATTATATATTTATCAATTTAAAATTGCATATTTACACAATTAAAATTAACATTGAAAGAATGAAAGAAAAAATGAATGGTATTTAAGTGATAACTTTATATGTACTTGGTCAATAAAATTTCAATTTTAAAAATACGCCTCACTTCAATGAAGTGCGCGCCTCGTGCCTCGGCTCTAAGACCCTTATCGCCTTAGCGCGCCTCACACTATTTTATACACTGGTTCATGCTATTATATCAGAAAATTTACTAGTTCAAAGGGCGATGATAACATAAAATCGTTTCTGGTATTCTCCCACTTAAAGTGCAGGGTCTATTATGTTTGCTTAAGAGCTTGTAAAACCATTTAACAAAATAAAGACGAATGACCTTATGTGATTATTTATTTAACAGGTCTTGAGTATGAGTAGGTTGGGCGCAGCTGGTGCAGTGGCACCACTCGTCACGGACATCCCACTATCATTAGTTGAGGTAATAAATAAGTTCTCATTCGTGCAAATGTAATGTAGGACAATTTTTTTACGGATTAGGTATTCTCATTCAAGGCAGTTGAGCCATTCCTTTTTGCATCATCAGGATGAAAGTGGTGAGGGTGGAAGAAGCCAACCGGCCTGGGAGAAATGGTCAAATGATGGCACAGAGCGACAAGTAGCTAAGCTGATGGAAGAAAACGTGGGAGCTGCCATGCAATTCCTTCAAACAAAGGCCCTTTGCATCATGCCAATCTCGCTGGCCACCGCAATTTACCACACACAACCTCCGGATACCTCCTCGGTTGTTAAGCCAGACACAAGCCCTCCTTCATAAACTCCTCACCTGAGAAACAAAGCAAAACAAAAAGAAAAGAAAAAAAAAAGGTACGCATCCCGTAGTCGATCTTATTCCCATGGTCCCCCACACGGGAATAAGTTGTTTGCTGTCATCAAATTGGTATCGAAGTCAGATGCCATAGCTTTTGTGGCCCTTCTTTCCAGCTCTCTTTTTGGGGTGCTTTGATTTAGAAAACATGGTTTTGATGTCAAATGCATATAAAAAAAAATTCATGCAGGCCCTTGATGTGTTGGCAAAGTAGTCAAGTAAAGGGGAAGGAATTTTCAAAGGCCACCTTATAAATTATGCTCGTGTTTTTTGGTTTGTAGTTGTATCAGATGGTGGGCGAGACAGTGGACAATGATGGAAAGCACTTCTTTTGTAGTGGGAGGGGCTCTGATTTTTGGTTTAGTGGATTGTGGGACCTGCAAAAGGAGATGAGTATATATATATATATATATATATCTATCTTTATATATTAAAATAAATAAATAAATATTACTATATTGGTAGTGTTATTGTAACATGCTTTTTCAGAGGAAAGGGCAATGCAGCTGCAGCTAAAGTAGAAGAATGGATAATGGTTGGCTAATTATATAATGCTTGTTGCTATATGTCCAACTCACTGTTTTCTGATTTGGTTCAACAAATTCTTTTCACGTTTCAGACAACCTGATTGTGAAATGTGAAGTGTGTTGAAACTGAAATAAATTCGATATAAAATTTAGTTTAACGGGATTTGTCATACCATTAAGAACAATAAATTAATTTTGATGTGTATTTGAATCTATTGATACATCGAAAATTTTTAGACTTGTGATTTTGATATTTTCAATTGCCAAGATGAGTTTTCAAAAAAGTCATTTTAAATGTAATTGTGCCGCTCTCTTTTTTCTTAATCTCAGAATCCTAAGTGTTCAGCCCTCTTTTTTTTCCCTCTATTCTTGATTGGTTAGTGGTGGCGTTATTTTTAGTTGTTGGTCGTCAACAGTTGCTATTCATTTTTTTTTTTTTTTTAGTTTTTCTTTGTTTGTGATAATTTTTTTTTTTTTTTTTTTTGTATTTCTGTCTTATGACACGTTTATGTTATTTTTGTGGTAGATTTGTGTTTAGGGACAATTTTTTACGACGTTTGATTTTGATTTGTTGTTATCGGTAATCTTTTAATGGTTTGATATATTTTTTTAGGTGAATAGAGACATGAAGTTTAATTTTACTTTTTTATACATTTTTATTTCGTTTAGAATGTTTCCTTATTTTATTTTTTAATAAATTTAGTTAGCATATTAAACTTTTTTAATTTAAATCTGATTTGGGCATCATAATCATAATAGATAATTTTTTATTAATTCTAATTATTGATTAGTCAATTATCAATTAATTATTTGAATATATATGGATGAGTCTATAGCGCTCGACGAGTATCAATGAGCACCACTAACGATGATCACTATTAATGTAATTTATAAAGATTTAAAATTTAAATGACTTGTCGTATAATTTTAATTTTTTGAAAAATTAAAAGGTAATTTAATTATTTTTTTATTTTTTATATTCTTTTAAAAAATATTAAATCAAAATTTCTATCCCCAAATTATCAAAATCTTAGTGTTTTTCTACGTTGTCGATGTCGCCGACCACATCTTCATTGTCCTGTTGTTGCTTGTCCGTGGCCGTCGTTGAGCTCTGCCGCCCTTCCCCTCATTCGTTGCAAGTAGATAATTTATCTCCAATTCTCCATTCGAACCCTAACTATATTTAATTCAATATTGTTCGAACCCTAATTCTCAAATTAAATATCCTAATTTCTATATTAGAATCCCAATTACATTAACAGTATCCTAATTTGTGTGTTAGAACCCTAAATCCCATGTCCGATTCAAAATTCTCAAATCGTAGTCCATCGTCTGTACTAATACGGTGGTTTCATCGTAGCGGTACGCGGGTTTATCCATACTGGTACTGGCTGCGTATCGGTACATTAGCTGCTACTAAAATTTATTTCCAAAATAGTATATTGATACGCCTTAAATAGCGTACCGGTACGACATGTTCAATCTTTCAATATTGTTGGTTTAAGTTTGATGCATGCATCACTAGATTTTAACTCTTTAACGTAGATGATGAATTTAAACTTAACGCCTTCAAAACAAGTTACGATGATGGAGTGCTGACGTCATGTTGACATGTGTTCGGAGAAGAGGAAGACAAACAACGAGGTACATTCATTATAATTACTTGAAATTTCAATAATAGTGTTAAATTTTTTTGTTAAGATTATTATTTTATACACGTATAGGAAAAAGCTGAAGTTGTACATGAAGAAAACATAAGAACTCCTTATCAGAGTGATCACAAGTTCGAGGCACTCATTCATTTGGTGCAAAATATTGAAAATGAATTTATTAAAATGAATGGTTAATTTGAAAAATTAAATGGCCAATTTGAAAAATTAGTGACCATATTAGCATCAAGTAATGTTAAAAGTTCAATACAAGATGGTGATTTAGTAAAAAGAGAATATATACATAATAGATCATTAAAGGGGATGCTTTAAAGAATATATCAGAAGGGATTAATTTATATAGCGGTCCATTTGAAAGATGAATGTTTAGAAAACAAATCTCACAAGGAAGAAGGATTAATTGTTGCATCATTGAAAGAAGAAACCGAGAGTGATATTAAAAATCTGATTGTCTCCATTTATTAATTGTGATACAAATTATTATTCTCCCTCATTAGAACCTATTGGTAAAAGAAAACTTGAAGTTACTTCTGAAGACAAAATCAAGAGTGACACAGATGGTTTTTCCCAAAAATTTCTAGCGAGGTTTTTAACATTGAATTTAATCCCCATTGATTTCTTAGTCAATTAGTTACGTTGAAAGAAACTCCAATAAGTAAAAAATGTGGCCTAAATGTCTAATGGTCCCTAGCCATTGTCAAAGAGTAAAGACTCTTAACAGAAAAAGAGTGTGAAATGTTCGACTGCACGTTCTGATTTGACTGATGATCTGAAGTTGAAAGATATGACATCAAAAAAAGATCTCGAACTTTTAAAGTGATTACAAAGGCATGCATAAATCATTCTTTATTGGTTATATTTCATCTTATAGTTTGATATTATTTGTTTGCTTAAAAATAATATTTGACGTATGATGTGTAGATGCAGGAAAAAATCACAAAGTGCAATGATACTAGTGAAACATCAAAGGTTGAAAATTCTGAAAAAATGAGGTAGTAATGTGATGAAAAATATAATTTTCTTTGTAGGGTAGAAATTTGAAAGAAATTATGTACAAATATTTCATTTATATTAAATATGTGATCAATTACTCTTTGATTGTGCAGGTTAGGAACAAGAATAAGGTTTGTAATTTTGAGATTGAACAACGATCGGGAGATTTGGTCGCAGAAGCTCAAATCAAATTTAAAACAAGAAAGGTGTAAACTATACACACATTTTTTAATATCAACATTTAATTTTCAGGTTATTATCATTTGTAAGAGTTAAATGTATGTCATGCAGTATAAATATGAGCCATGTGATCTCTTATAAGAAGATTGCAATGAAACTGGTAGAATAAGTGATGTGTACAAGCAACATTTGAAGTACTTAACACCTGAAGAAAGAAGAGTTTGTACGAGTGTTGCTACTTGAAATGATAAATCCAACACTCTTTACATGGCCAAAAATAATGATGTGGACGTTGGCAATGCTCGTACTATTTTTCCAGAAAAGTGGTTATCTGATTGGGTATTATAGATATCTATATTTGTTAAATGTTATAATCAATATTTGTCATTTTGTCTGTTATTAATACAAGTATTTTTATTGTTTTTTTTAATATTTAATAGTTTATCGATATCTATATGTACGATTTGCACTTGAGACAAGAGCCTATGCCAAAGAAGTTATATCTGCCTCTGTCCTTTCAGGTCAAAAATAATTTATAGGCTAGGGATCACATTATTTTCAGTTCATGATTTCATGACATTTTCAAATTTAATGTTTCTCGCAGAGTTTGATAAAAGATTTCACAAATGCTAAGAAGTCAAGAATACAGCTAAGCATGTTCAACTTTCATACCCGATGGATAGAGAACTTTATACCTATTGATAGTAGTAATGTTGAACATGTATATTTATAATTTGTTGTTTGTTTATATGTAGTTGATAGTGATTTTTAACTAACATGATTTAGCAGGTATATGTGCCTTTACATGATGCACAAGACAAACATTGGTTTGTATTAGTTGTTATTGTTGCCGAGAGACATAATTATGTTTTGGACTCTCTTGACGCCAATGAAGTGCATAAAAAGATTGCACAAAATATAGTAAGTTCTTTATTTATTTATGAGAACTAATAGAATTCGTATAGTTTTTAACTATCAAATTCTTAATTTTATTTTGACTTTTTATAATAATTGAATAAAGCTCTACTTTGGTATGAGGGTTATGCTCATTTGGGTAGATTATTTGAAGATGTTGCAAAATTTCCACTTCATTTTATAGAATTATCGAAGCAGCCCAATTCGTACGTAATTTAAATTTAAAATAAAATTTATTTTGAAGATATTTCTGTGAATTTCTTCTTAATAGATTAATTTATTTTATATTTGATTCAGAGATGATTGTGGTATGTACACATTGAAGTATATAGAAGCCGATAACAAAAGTGATTGGTCGAAGATTTCTTTCACGGTAAAGTATACCATGTAGTTTCGTTTAGCTATAGTGTGATATTGAATAACAGATATATTTATTGTGTAGACGCAACAAATGGGAGTTGAACGACTGAGAATTTTGGCAAAACTTGTTTCAAGCAAGCACAATGAAGTTGACAATTGTTGTAAACTGCCCATACTCCATCTCTAGTTGAGAATTAAGATATTTTTAATGGTATTTGACCATTTTTTGGGTGGTTCTCAACCTTCCATATTTTTTTTCACTTTTCATTTTTTTCATCCATTGTTTTGTAGTCTTGATGGCCTTCATCCCATCTTAGAGATTGTAGTTGTGTATGATAGTTCTCAACAAATCGATACAACATCACCTTTTTGTCCAACCAAGTTTTCAATGTTCTATTCATTGACTCGCACCGTTGAGTAGTCCTCATTGTTGCACACAAAAAATGTTTAATTATTTAGTTCAATACAATAAATAAATATAATATTATATACAAATAAAGTTTGCATACTGTTACTTGCATAAAAATATCCTTGCAAATATTCTTCTTTTCTCTTTATCTTCGTAAAATTTTTCTACCCATCTCTTTCTTTCAACTTTGTACTTCTCCACTAATTCTTCCCAAGCCCTTTCAAAATCTGATGGTGTTCTACACATGTCAGCGCATCTCATAAACCCATCAAAAAAAGTGTCCAGAATGAGAATGCACGTTCCTCACGATATTCATAAACACAATATATGTTTTGCCCCAAGTAGTACTTGAGAAATGGCATTTGCCATTGCCTTATCTCTATCAGTAATAACAGTAAGTGGTTTGTAGCCATCTCCTACTTCAATCAATTATTGTAATACCCATACATAGGTATCCTCTTTCTCGTTTACTACCAATGCACATCCAAATGGCACTGTGTTTCGATGATGATTAACACCAACCAAAACAACGAACGACTTGTTGTATGCGTTGCACTTGTAAGTCATATCAAATGCGCGCGTGATATACCATCGCACCAGAACAACTTCTCCAATTGTCTGAATTCATCCCTCGTGTGCCTCACAAAAAAGAAAGGATCAGATTCTTGCTTTCCATATAAATACACCATCACCGTTTCAGCATCACCATCTTGCACCTCTTCTCATTTAATTCTATATAGATAGTTGTACAAATCTTTTTGTAGAAAATCAACATTCTCAATTGAACCAGCTTCATTCACGAAATTGCGCATCATCTTACTTGGAATAAGTTTAGAGTGGTGTATGCTCTTAATCTTAATTTCGTCTAACTGACTAATTTTCCGGAATGACCTACAAAATAAATCATTAAAAAGATTAAATATATATATAAACTATAAGTTAGTATGTAACAATTTACTTATCGATGAATTACATACCTGATATAAGCAACTTGTGTTGCCTGAACCATGTCATGGTTATGTTCTGCTTGGAATTTAACAACTTTCCAATATTGATATCGTTCGTCCAATTTGAATCTAATAAATGCTCCACATCCAACTCTGCTAGTTGGTCTTTCTTCACGTTTTCTATTTGGAAAATTACTCCACTTTTCCTCTATATATCCCTCTTTACGACACTTTTTTTTTTGCAATTATGTGATCACCAGTTCAACTTTTTACTGTTTGGTCGACTCGAACGCCAAAACCTTTCACTTTGGCATAGGTATAATAAAAATCAATGCAATTGTCTAAAGTCTTCCACTGCAGCATACTCATATCATTTGCATCGTAATTTTCAATTGTTTCCCAATCTTGTCTCACATGTTTTCGTCAATGAAGTAGTCAAGGGTCTTCTCATCATTTATATGTTTGTCATCGTCAATAGGATAATCAGTTTGTTCTTCTTCAGTATCAATTTCACAATCTGGTTCACTATTGTAATTATCTTTATCCTGATTATGCTCATCTTCATCCTCGTTATAAAGTGCCAACTCTGTAGTTTGAATTTTGGCATATTCGTTATCAACCATCTCGACAAGATCTGTAATTTGGAAAAATTAAAGAAAAGCAACATTATTATTATAATGGTACATGGCAAGGGAATTTGAGTTAACTCAAAATTTCAAAAATACAATTACAGATAGTAAATCAAACTTAAACCAACAATATTGAAGGATCGAACATGTCGTACCGCTACGGTCTTTAAGGCATACTGGTACACTATTTTGGAAATAAATTCTAGTAACATTTAAATGTACCAGTACGCAGCCAGTATCGGTACAAATAAACTTGCGTACCGGTACGATGAAACCACCGTACCGGTACGGACGACGGACTGCGATTTGGGGATTTTGAATCGGACATGGGATTTAGGTTTCTAACACACAAATTAGGATATTGTTAATGTAATTGGGGTTCTAATATGGGAATTAGGATACTCAATTTGGGAATTAGGGTTTGAATAGTATCAAATAAAATATAGTTAGGGTTCGAATGAGGAATTGAGGATAATTTACCTACTTGCAACGAAGAAGGGGAATGGCGGCAAAGCTCAACGACGGCTACAAACGGGCAACGACGATAGGACGATGAGGATGTGGCTAGCGGTGGCGGCGGCGGCGACGCCGCCGATGTAGAAGAAAAAAACTAGGGTTTTGATGATTTGGGGATAGAAATTTTAATTTAATAATTTTTAAAAGAATATGAAAAATAAAAAATAATTAAATTATGTTTTGATTTTTCAAAAAATTAAAATTATACATTATGTCCTTTGGATTTTAAATGTTTATAAATTAAATTAATAGTACTCATTTGTGCTCGTCGTTAGTGGTGCTCGTCGAGCACTGTAGAATTTTCCTATATATATATATATAACATTCAACATATAGTTCCGAAAATATTAATTTTAATTGTATTATATCACTTTTTATTATAAGTTATCATAAGGTAGTACAAATCTAAACTTAAAATTTAAAAATAAATAAAAATAATACATATTCAAAGTAAAAATTTTTTTGATTAGTCTAGAGGTGATTACAAGATAGTATCTCTTCATACATATTTATATTCTTTTAACTATGGGCATACACCTTGTAAACATAATGATTTGAATTCGTGTCTCTTAAGATGAATATCATCCGTCTTTTCACTAGAAGACTTGTTGGGTTCAAAATCAAGTTAATATTAATAAAAATATAAGTTAATAACTTAATATTGCATGCTCAATATTTCATGGGGCACCTTGGAGTGAAAAAATATGCTTTGGGCCTACAGCGTGGTTTAGTTGGGCCTAAAAGAAAGACAAGTTCAGTTCATATTTGAGCTTGGCCTGCTTCATATACCGCTCCAACCTATTGTAATAGTTATTCTCTTCTTCTCTTTTCTATGAAAAATATCGTTCCTCAGTGACGAAAAATTATTAAATATACTTGACCTACCATGTTATATATGATTTTAATTAATAAAATTTATTTATCTCAAAATAATTTAGTAGTATTTTCGTATTTACATGTGAAAAAAATAAATACTTTAAAAAATGAGATGATAAATTAATTAAAATTATAAATAACGTAGTGTGCATGTTCTTTTAATAATTTTTCCTCAATAGCTCTCCCTTCATGTGACACGTGGATCGAAGGTCGTGCCTTGAACTTGGGTTCAAGGCAACCGCATCAAGACAAACGGATACGGCTGCCTTGACTGTCATAATGTGGGGGCAGCCATGGAGTTCAGGTGTCCCGATAGAAGAGGACAAAAGAGAGACAAACACAACCGATGGTATTGAAGACGACTAGTGTGGACGGCCGGACGGTGGACCAAATGGACGGCCGACATTAGGGTTTTAAAATTTTAATCCAATAACACATACAATACAAGGGGGTGAAAAGGACGAGAAAAGACTCGAAAAAAAATTTTTTTATTTGATTAGAAGCTAAAAATATGGACTTAATTTGAATTTTATAAATTCAACTTAAAAAATACTTGACTCGACTTAACTCCAATCATAATTATATAAACTCGACTAGTAAAATTTTTATAAAAAGTTTGAGTTATAAAATAAAATTTCAAATAACTTGAAATTTTCACTAATTAATTGATTAATTTTTAAGTTTGAGTCGAGTCTCTTAACTCTACCTTATATATGTATATTGCATGTGATGAAAAATATATGGTATATATCATATGGAGTATTATAGAAAGTCGTTTAAATTGAAAGCAATTAGTATTATAACATTATAAATATTTACAACTAAATTTGAACAAAAACTCAAAAAACTAAACAAATATGAAAAAAATAAAAAAATAAATTATAAAATCAAACTCATCAATTTAGCTAATTTAAAAAAAAAATTGATCAAAAGAAACGACCCATGTGAAAAAGAGGACCTATGAAGATGTGGTTGATTGGACACATAGGGGAAGACAATTACATGTGGGTTTAGAGGGCAATGGGACCATTCTTTTAATTGATATTTGATGGCCCCTAACTATATTAAGTTGTACATGACATGTGGAATATGTGTGATGTGGCACGATGGCACCTCTAGTCATGTCCTGTCTAGTTCCATTGTTTAGTTACTTTGGATTTCAGACTTCTCGCCTTTTCTGCTTTCTCCCAACTTCCCAACATGCACACAGCATATGATCGTACTTTAGCTGCCGTAGCATTACTACTATTGTCTCATGCCCAAGTGCTTGATTTAGATGTTCCTCAAGTCTTCTGTTTTTTATTTGTATATAATGTAACCAAACATTTTCGAAGCAAACAACAATTCTTAATCTCCGTTCAAAAACAACAACAACAATTCTTAATCACGTGACCATTGTTAAACTAAAGTATTAATCTTTTCTAGTTTTTCTTTTGTTATTTTTTTAATATATTCAAAAGGAGGAAAAAGTTTTTAGTATATTTTACCATTTTATAACAAGACGGCAAAACTTGACCTAATTTTTAGTGTTGTTTCGTTCAGGAATTCAAATAGCAGTCCGTTATTATAATAACGATAATGGCACGTCCGAAATCGTTATTGTACAAAATAACAGTCTGTAATAAGGACAATATATCTTTTATTATTAACAATCACGACCACAAACGCAATTTAAATTTATGGTTCTAGCACTATATTATATACATGGATAGATGTTCAAGAACTGGTCAGATGAAAATGGAAAGCTTACCCAACAGCAGCGTTGATTAATGGGGTTGCTGTGTTTGACGGTGCCAATGTACCGAGACAGTTTCTTTAGACTACCAAAGCAAAGCATATCTACAAAGCTATACCCCATCAAAGATACACATACACCTGAAAACATATCAATCGATTTCAGTTCCGGACTTCAAGCGATCCGACAATAAAACGGTTCAAGTACGGTCATCGAACCGCCAGTCTTATTAGTTCTCGGTCTAACCGATGGATCGAATCTGGTTTCTACAACACTAGTTTTTGATTAAAAACTAAAATAAAAAGTATTAGACTAATAAAATAAATATACTCTTTTTTTCTTACATAATAAATATACTCTATTTTTTTAAACAAAAAATAGTTGCTAAATTTGATTTCAAGAGAAAGAATTATAAATTATTCATACCCAAAGCAGTAGAAGCACAGAGTATATAAAATACATAAAAAAGAAAAGAGTGAAAAATTGAAATAAAATCCTTCACTTCATAGAAGACTGTGCAAAATCTTCAAATAAAAATCAAGCAACTGTAAAACTTCGACCAAAAGCTCTAGGAAATCTTCAATACTCTTCGTTGTAAGCACTAGACACATCAGCCAAACAACTATGAAAAGGCATCAAACATTAATAAGACCACCGACCATCTCAAAAGAGATAACTATCACGAAGACAGGCATACATGTCAATGGGACAGAGTAAAACCGTGAAATTGCAGAAACTATGAAAGATACATGGATAAAAACTGCGAAAATTGCAAACATATAAACTGTCATGAAAGCATACAAGAGATTGACAAAAAAACGATACAAAAATATTTTCGTCGAAATAAAGCACAAAAAACTAAAAACAAAACAAAAAGATAAAACAACACAAACACTCATCAAAACGATGAGATTTATTTATTTACAAAATTAGTCGATGGCGAAACTATCATCGAAAACAACTCAAATGAAAAGAAAAAAGAAAAAAAAAAAATTTAAAAAAACTGCCTCAAATATACTCTCTATTTAATCATTTTATCACTTATTAATTGTACTTGTAATCATTTTAGAGTTATATTTTGATACACAAGCTGTGTAAAAAAATCTACACAACCCTTGATATTTTAACTATAAAATCTAAAACCTAAATCCTTAGTCCTAACACCCTAAACCTTAAACTCTAAATTATAACCATAAACCTTAAATTATACACTATACAACCTAAACCTTAAACTCTAAATTATAACCCTAAACCTTAAATTCTACACCATACAACCTAAAACCCCTAAACCTTAAACCATGATATAAATCTCTAAACCCTAAAGTTTACACAACCTTGTGTTTAAAAATATTTTTCATAATTTTATCACTTATTAATTAGGGAAAATTGCATATTTGGTACCTCAACTATGTCTACGTTACTGTTTTGGTATCACATCTATTATTTTTGATAAAATGATACCTAATGTTACGTTTTTGTTATGTTTTAGTACATCCACGTTTAAAGCTAACGGAAATGGTGATGCTCTTGGGTTAATAACATTTTTAGTCCAAAACTTATACAATCTATCAATCTAGACTAAAATTCCATCAATTTAAACATTATTTTAATTTTTAGATTAAAATTGTAAATTCATCATTTTGCTTCTTTTTTCCGTTAAATACTTTTTTAGGTTTTGGTGTTTAAAAAACATGATAGGGACAATAAAAAACTTTAGGATTTCAGGACCAATGGGGAGTTAATGCGATGTCCATTGGAGGACCCAAACTCCATGATCAAGATACCAACGAGAATACGAGGGGGTGGGAAAGGGATGAGACAAGATGGGATCGAAGCTTTGCAAATCTCTCTCGGCGAGAATATATATATGTGCGTGTTTTGGACTAAATTGATAATACTATAAGTATTGGACTAAAACTGTAATTATACCAAGTTATGTCATCATTTTTGTTAGTTTGTAACTGTCGGAATACTAAAACGGAATAAAAATATAACATTAGGTACCATTTTGCCAAAAATAATAATTAGGATACCAAAATAATAACGCAAATATAGTTGGAGTACTAAACATGTAGTTTCTCCTATTAATTATACACATAATTAAAATAAAACAAAATTATCACAAATCATATCATATAAATTTGAATATTGCGTATTTGCGCTGGAAGTTCAAAATTTACGGGATAAACATAAGTTAGAGCGGGCATGATAACTGCAATGAGAAAACATGAAACCATGAAGGGAGCCAAGCTATCATATCTTCAACACACGTGTGGTGTCTTAATTGTTGACGCCGATAGTAAAGGCCCGCCCGTGTTGCGTGAAAGCGATGCTTCAAATCTATGTTAAAAGAAACCAATATTAAATATAGTAGACTTTAGTTCAGCCAAAAACAAATGTTTATACTTTTATATAATATGTGTCTAAAGTATTTTTTTGTTGAAATAAAATTTTAGTTAAAAATATTTTAAACACACACTTATATCAATTAAAAATAAAATTTTAAGCACCTATTATAAAAAAAGACATACAATTATTTTGTATTTAAGCCAAAAACAAAACAAAACATCATCGTATCATATTGATGCAGAAAACTTTTTAGTTTATGAGGTGTTATTTTTTCAAAAAAAGAAAGAATAAAACCGTCAAGTTAAACATGTTCGTAACTTTTGTAATAGCATTGTTGCTGCTGTTGAAAAAATTAGTATGTATGAACACATGCATGCATGTTAATAGAAAGTACGTAAAAAGTAATTTGAGAAAATATTATCTTGAAGTGTTTAGTAGATGAGGTATAAAAAGTTAAAATGTGTAAAAGTGATTTCTCATTGTAATTTTGACGTTTTTGTTCTAATGGTTACAAGAAAATATTTAAATTATATATTTAGTTTACTTTTATTTGTACAATTTTATTACAATCATGAATATTTCATTTTTTAAATAAAACTATGGGTTTTTATATTAAAAAAGTGACATCATGGTACAAAATGATACGGTTATACTATATTTAGTGATAATAATAAATTATTAGTATTGTTTTGTGGTTTGTTTCATCTGTTCTTATGACATGATTTTAGCATGCCTTAGCGGTCGTTTGTTGCTCGCACAGAGATTTTAACGGCGCTAGTTTTAGATTATGATTTTGTCGGTGGTCATAAAAGGTTAGATCCCACTCGGTTGATGGTTGTTTGCCGATGTAATCAGTCCTGAGTAGCGGAACATTCTGCCTGATAGTTTGAATTGCTTACCCCTCCTTTTTCATATGTTATGCGTCTCGATTGGATAGAGACAAGGAGATTCAGGAAAGCTTCTGGATTTTAATGGTATGCTTATCTCTATGAAAATATTTACTTTTCTTTGTATATGGGTTGTAAGAGATTTTCGTATCCTTCCTGTATGCGTTGTAATTGTGATATTTTTTATAGTTTTAATAAAAATTCAGTGGCTATTATCAAAAAGATAAATTATTAGTGTTAAGATATATTTTAAAATTCATATAGCTTTTCTTTAAAAAATTCAAAAACAATTTTTTATTCTAGTAATGTATTATTTTAATAATTTTATAATTTGTAAATATATAATAAGTGGATGTTTTTTACATTTAAAATAAAACTTTATACATATCATCGAACGAATTTTTTTTCAAATTGTAGCGTAAATTTTAATTCAGTTTGGTTTATTCTAGTTCTTAATTTTTTATATTAAAATTGATTTAACTAAAGTTTGAGTTGTAAAATAAGACATTGAATAACTCAAAATATTTAGTAGTTAGTAGATTGATTTTCAAGTTCAAGTCAAGTCCTTCAACTCTGTCATATATCACGTATGAAAATAATATGAATATATATATATATAAATTAGAACCAAACAGTATCACAATGTATAAATATTTATAATTAAATTTAAATAAAAATTCGAATAACTCAATTACTCCCTCCATCCTACTAAAACTGTTACATGTTGACAATTTTTCTAGTCAATTTTTTTTCAAGTTTGACTATAATTTATTTAAATATTTTAATTAATTAAAATTTATAAAAAATATATTTAAAAACAACTTGCTTAAAAGTTTTTAAAATATATATTTCATATTTTTATCAATAATACATTTTAAATTAAAAGAAATTAAAGTTAAAAAATGACCACAAAACTGTTAACATGTAACAACTTTAGTGAGACAGAGTGGGTAATAATTATCAATCGATTAATTCAAAAAAATTGAATATAAAATAATACTTATCAACCAATTAATTTAAAAAAATTGACTCAAATAAACTTGTAATGATAGAGAGAGCGGAAAAAAGGAGCTTTGTTTTAAGCACACGTGAATGTGCGTACCAACTGATTTATGGATGTCGTGAGTGGGCAGTAAAGATGTAATAAGTGGGGCATTATCAGGCCCAAACTTGTACTTTCAGTAGCTCCTATCTCGACGAATTTAAAACGAGTGGCCCATTTTTGCAACCTAAAAGTGAGACAGGATATTAGACGGTGCAAATTCTCTTGGGATATCTTTATTGATCGGGCACAAATTTGAACAGTACGATAGGTTTAGAATCGATTCATTTTGAATAGAACAATTTTATTTTATTTTATTTGAAAACGAGAATAATTTTATTTTTTGAAAATTGATTGTGGGGGTAAGATGTATTTTGATATGAAGCGGGTTTCTTTGCACAGATATTGCACTCAAGTTTTTTTCTTCTTCTTCTTCTTCTTCTTCAAGCTATTGTACATGCACTTTCTCTCCCTAATTTATAGTAATTAGTACAGTAAAAGGTGAAAATTCTCTAATTTATAGTAATTAGTACAGTAAAAGGTGAAAATGGTAAGCTTACATACCGATTTCAATGTAGATTCTTGTTTTAATTAAAAAATAAAAATTGGTAGAACCTCTGTCACTGAACTCTGTATGCATGACCTGTTATCTTGCATAAAGAGTCGGAAATATGTTAAAGTCGGCATGCTTATACATCGATTTTATTTTTCTTGTAGTTTTTGTTATAGATTGAAAAATAAAAATACATGTACACTATTTTAGAAAAAAAAAAAAAGAATCCAGAGGTATAATATGGAGTAATTTCGTGATGAAGCAGTTTTGATAGTTATTTATTTTTGGCTTAAGGATTATTTTTGTCCCTATAATAGTTCTTATTTATCAATTTTTTCTTTATGTTATTTTCGTATTAATTTGACTCTTAAAATAGTTAAATTGTATCACTGTTTGTCCATTGATTTATGGAAGCTAATGTTAACTATTACGATGCTGACGTGATAGTCAACTTGTGATGATGACGTGGTAGAATGGGGAAATTTTGATTTTTCGAGCGAATTTGAGGACAAAATTAATTTTCTGGTTGAGTTCGAAGAAAAATGATTTTTAGGCAAAAAATATGTGTAATAAAATATTAAAATAACATAAAAATTAATAAAACATTTAAAATATAATTTTATTAATATATGATTAAAAATAAAATAAAAATTATAAAATTATAATATCATAAGCTAATAAATTATAAATTCTTTAACAATTAAAATTTAAAATATTTATAACGTATTAAAAATTATGATAACCTTCATAAAAAAGTTTGGACAATTTTAATTTTCTTTCTCTTAAAAGAACATAAAGGAGAAAGAATCTTAAAATAGGGTTAATGTGATGCTCTCAACCGAACAAAAAACCCTACCTTTTTGGTGCCCCTATCTATCTAATGCTAAAAAATTAAACTCTACACTCTAATTTTAATTTTTAAATCTCAAACACTAAACCTTAAAATCTAAACCATTAACTTAATTAATTAAATTTATACACATACTTTTATGTTTCATAATCACTTTAAATTTGGTAAAAATCTCAATTAAGGTTTAGGATTTAAGGTTTGTGATTTAGAGTTTGAGATTTAGGGTTTGAGATTTAGAAATTAAGGTTAGATTGTAGAGTTTAATTTCAGGTTTTGATTTTTTAATAATTTATAATTTAATAGCTTCTGATATTTTAATTTTATTATTTTTTACTTATTTTTAGATATTTTAAATTTTTTAGTCATATATTAATAAAATATTTTTAAATGTTTTGTTCATTTTTATATCATTATAGTATTTTTTAATATTTTCTTAAATTTATATTTTTGCCTAAAAACTAATTTTGCTCTCGTACTTAATCAAAAAATCAATTTTGCCCTCAAACTCGGTCAGAAAATAAATTTTACCCCACTGTCACGTCAGCATTGTTGACCACCACGTCAATATCGTAACAGTCAACATTAACTTCCGTTAGTCAAAGGACAAACAATGATACAATTTGATTAGTTCAAAAGCTAAATTGATGCAAAAATATCATAGAGACAAAATTGATCAATTAAAATTGCTACATGAACAAAAATGGCCCTATAAAATTGTTGAGACACTATCAAAACTTTAATAATAAAAAGACTAAATTGAATTAACAATTTCAGGAATAATTTTTTTTCTATTTTATCGAAGGACCCTTTGAATTCACCACCTTTATTATTGAATAATTAACTGAACAATCAAATTAAAAAAATCAATTAATAGAGTATATTTGGACAACTTTAATATAAATATTGAGCTCACTAAAACATACCCATTAATTTCATTGTGAATAATTACATGATTGTTTTTTTTACAATAATAATTACATGATTGTAAATAAAATGGTACTGATATTTTCTCATATTTTTGCTACTAATATAAGTATTGTATGGGTTGCCGACAAGTATTGCCAGAAATTTAAGTATGGATTTTTTTATATATAATTACCAATATTTAATTTAATTGTATTAATATTTTCTTATATTTCTGTTCACTAATATAAATATTTGGATGGGTTGGCCACAAGCATGGCCAAAAATTTAAATATGAATTTTTCTTATAATCACGTATATTTAATTAATTGATTAATACAATGTAATACAAAAGTCTATTATAAGAGTGATCATTACAACTTAATTTCTTTTAAGATGAGCCTAAAACAAGTAACACGCAGCTATACACCATATATCGCTACACGTCATTAACTTTTTAATAATTTTTTAAAATAAATATTAAAAATTTTATAGACTCAATATGCAATTAATTATTTTTTCCTTAATATATTTTTTACTCTTTAATTTAGAATATTGTAAACTATTCTCTATCTCACAAACCCTACACATCTTAAACCCTTCTCTTTTATTGTTGTCGTTGTCACTGAAGTTTATTGCTCGTAAATTTATCTTTTTGATAAATTATAATTTTAATCTTAATCCTACTTAGAGGGAGAAGAATGAGACTTTAGGGGAAGGAAGGAACATGACAGAACTAAAAAATTATAAAGGGGGCCATTATAAAAATAAAATTTTGAGGTGGGCCATAATAAGATTTTGAAAAGATTAAAAGGATTATAGAACTAATTTTACCTTTTTTTAAAAAAATAAAATTTTCCGGAGAAAAGAGAGCGCTGTTAGTAGGTTTAGAACTCATGACCTAAAAGAATATAAAAAAACAAAGATAAGCAGCTTAGCAAATTGGCCAAATGAATTCCCTCGCTCGCAAGTTTATCTGCTTCCCTTTTTATTTAAACTTTGTATAACAAGATCTTAATTAAAGAACAATGTTTATACACAATGAGTATAAGCATATATTTTCCAGATTCCCCAAATAATTATTCAAGGCAGTAAGCATAAGAAACTGAGCATCTCAACGCACGTTTTCCCTCGTTAATAATTGAGGAATGAGACTTCGAGAATACACATTTGCATTGCTAGAGAGTTCTTCGTATCAAAGTGTTTAGGGTCTGTGAGATAGAGAATAGTTTATAATATTCTAGAATAAGAAGTAAAAAATATATTAAGAAAAAAATGATTAATTGTATATTGAGTCTATAAGATTCTAGTAATATTTATTTAAAAGTCATTAAAAATTTAATAGGGTATAGCGTAGTAGCGTATAAAGGTGTGCATCACCTGTTTTAGAATTTTTTTTTACTCATAACATTAAGACTCGAACTCTGATTTATTTTAAAAGATATAATTTTTTTTTCACTAAACAAATCAATTGTTGGTTAAACATTTAACGTTTATTGAAACCTTAATTGTGCTGCATCCCATAACTTGGACTTACAAACAACAACGAAAACGACCGTTCATGAACAATATTATGACCCCAAGCTCAATCGAATAAGACTTGGTCAATATTACCTTTATTTATTAAACATAAACTTTAGGGCTTGGTTCATGGACCCGACCGCATTATATAGGTTCAATGCAAAGAAAAAAAAACCTTACATATGAGTCAAAATATTTTTATTTCTATGGTATTCATTAAATCGAGTCCAATAATTAATTTTTAGTGTTCTATTGGTTTATATAGCTGTAGGCGCTGAAATATTACGTTCAAAGATAAACTTTGACAACCGACTAAAGTTTATTTTACCTTTTTACCCTTAGTGATTATATAATTTGGATAATTTAAGGATTTGGAGAATAGACAGAAAAATTATGGGAAATTTTCATTCTATCAAACTAATACTATAGAGTAATGATAGTGGTAAAGTCCACAAAAATTTAGATTGCGGGGTTGGAAATTACAGGAACAGAGTTAGGATTGAACCTTGAGATGGGCAAAAATTTATAAAGCCTTTAAATTTAAAAATTGAGTAGGACAAATATTTTATTTGACTATTATTTAAGCTAAAAAGAACCTCAAATACTATTATACCAAAAGTTTTTGGGAGGGGCTCTCCGTCCCTAAGAAATTAAAACTTTATATTGGGGTTTTCTTTAAGTTGATAGTGATAAAATGCTAAGTGTCAAATTTCTTTAAGAGGTCAATATTTTTTAAGGTGAGATTATGTAAGAGGTGGCACTGCATATCCTATCAAACATTTCTTTTAGGAAGAGGGTAATGGCCCCGTGACAAGTGGTATCAGATCGACCCTTCGACTGTCCGATTTTACGCCGAGTACCCACAAGTGGGATAGGCAGGGTGGACAACTGTGAATATTGGCCAATCACGAGAGCGGAAGCTCGTGACGAGGGCGTCACGAGGTTGAGTGGGGAGAATGTCACGTCTGAGAAGAGGCAGAGTCATTAATCCTACATCGAAAAGAAAAAAGGGAGGCATTGAGATATATAAGCGGTGGTGCTGCACATCCTATCAGACATGTCTTTAAGGAAGATGGATATATATATATATATATATATATATATGGGATCCAGTTATATGGTGTAAAACTCATTTAGTTTTACACTAATCTATGGCCATTGGATGAGTAAAATAGATGGATGAGATTAACATAAAAAAATGTGAAGATTATCACTTGGAAAAAAAGATAAGGAAACAATCTTAGTCATTAATTACCATCATTCAACGGTCCAAAAAAATGTAAAAATAATTGAATTTTACACCATATAAATAGATCTTACCCATATATATATAATTTCTTTTACTATTTCGGGATGTTAACTGACACCCCAAAGTAAAGGTGACTTGCCCAGGTCGATAGTAAATTAAATCTTGGTTGACATTATCATTATAACAATTTCTTAACTGTCATATTTTTGGGGAGAAAATATCATAAATTTAAATGTTCATAATATAATAACTTATGAATTAGATGTTTGAGACCTGTGGCAGAATATCGTAGGGGTATAAGGAGACATAACCCATTCTAACTTTTATGGTTTGATTGCATTGGAAGTCTTTAAAAATTTTGAAATCGTTAAAAATTAAATCATGACCTCTCAAAATTCTGATTTAATTATATTTTAAGATATTGTTAGTTTTAATCCCAAATTATTTTTGTATAATTTATTTGAGGTCTTTTTTAGTTTAAATAGTAATAAAAAAAGATTTTTATCCCTCTCAATTTTTAAATTTAAAGGCTTAATAGGCATTTGTCCCTCTTAATGTTTGATCCTAATTTTGCCTCTAGTTTTAAAGTTAACGAAATTAAATCTCAGCATTAGTATTTTTTAAATTTTATTACTTTTTAAGATATATTAATTTTAAAATTAATAAAATTAAACTTTAATTATTTATATTTTATAATTCAATTATTTTTTTAAAATCTTATTAGTTTTGTTTAGATAATTTGAGCACTCTTATAATTTATCATAGTTCTGGTGGGACAAGTATGTTAGTTTAAGCATTTATTTGGAACTTGCATGAATTAATTTTGTTACCATTTTTTAATGTTTGGTTTTCATTCCAGCTGGACCCTGGATGTCTGGATCATTTGACCTATAAACTATTCTTATTTTATTTTTATAAATCTCAGTGAGCATGTATAATCACCGCCCATTATTATATGGAGCACCAAATAATTTTGTTTTCTAATGGAAACTATCATTGGGCTATAATGACGATGATCTATAAATATTCTTTAAAAATATTGAGAAAGGGAGCGAGTGACTATTTTGAACCTACTACCTCTGATTCTTTGTAGGGAAACCAACTGCCAAATTTTCACACCATAATCTTAATATTATTACCTCAATCATCCATACATTTTTTAAATTTGGAGAATATTTAGAATTCTTTTATTGGTATTTTTTTAATTATTTAGAAACGAAGATGATATATTAGAATTTAAACTCAAGCTCTCATGTTTTGGGAGAGGATTTAAGGAGAATTTAAAAGAGGTGTTTTATACAAATATGATACTTTTTGAGTGAAGTAAAGACCCGTCCTGCCATTTGCGCTTTAGACACGTTTGACCTGACACGCTTATTGCCTGTGTGGCAAATCAAAACTATGGCACTTGTAAAACACAACTTTTCCTTCTTCCCTATTTCAATTAAGGTTAGCATTTTTTTGGTTTTAGGTTTTATTTCTTTAACTCTCAAGTTTAAAAAGATTCATTACAGTCACTAATAGATTTATATCTTTCTTAAGCACCGATCAGTCAACAGTCAGGTTCCATTACACTAATGTTGCGGGTCGTTAATCTAACAAGGTCTTGTTACAAACAAGTTAATTTGGTTTTAACTCTCCAACTACCGACATCGATCCATTGAAGAAAACACTAATATACATTATCGTATAGGTTACTAGTATTATGGTTGATACAATTACGATCTTGACAAATTTAAAAACACTAATACGTATGACATAAACACAAATATATACATTGAGAAAAAGAAATTGTAACATAAACAACTGATACATTTACCTCGACGATCAAGCAGTCTGCTTAAAAACCATGCATCAGTGATGCAGTGACAATTTGGACATTATATGTAAGTCCCATGACACATACACTCACATTAATTAGACGGGTTGAGGTGCTAGGTTTTCCGTAAATCTGCGACTATAAGTTGTGTATGTATCCGACAATGCATTATCAAATATATGACTCCTTTCCGCGACATATGTGAAGTATGGACAGAACTTAAAAACCTCAATTTCCCGCTCTCTTGTACCCAACAAACACAAGCTCAAAGCATATGTGATATGTCTACTCTTCTCTGACATATGTCTGATATAAAACCTGAGGATTGACTGAAAGGGCCTTTAGCAAGATGCAAACTTGACCATAATGAAACTTTTTAAACTTGACTGGTAAAAAAAACTCTAACACCAAAAACGATTGACCTTGATTGAAATCGAGAGGAGGGAAAGACATGTTATACAGAACGCGAAAGCACACCTTATCAAACGTGCCTTCGCTAAAAACACGAATGACATGACACTTTTCTGTTCAAAGAGTGTCAGGTCGAGAAATAAACCACAAATAGTGGCCCTATTTGATAAGCAACGGTTTGAGCCACAATTATAGGTTTAGGTTAAAATTAAAGGTTTGATCGGTTAGATCCGCAAATTTAGATGTTTGGTGAATAACGGATTGAGGTGAAATATATAATTTTGAAATAATTGCTAATAGGAGCTTTTTAAAATTAGAGGTTTTGACATTTAAATTATGAAGATCTTTTTACCCTTAACAATTATAAAAATTTCTAAATAACCTAAATTTAACGTTTTTTATTTTAATTCTTCACCCTCTAATATTTTTTTATTTTTTTCTTTTTATTTACACACATTTATATTTGTATTTGAATTTAATAATTAATTAATCTGTAATAAAAATAATTATATAAATAATAAATTAATATATAAATCCTTCAAATATGTATAGTAATGTTATATTAAAAAAATTATTTTTCATAATCTAATTAATATTAATAGATACAAAATATTGATAACTAATAAACTATTCAAACAAGCATAGAATATAATCATCTTTAAATGTCATTTTACTTGTTTAAATAATCAAACAGCTATCAGCTAATTTTACCAAATACTTTTATACAATCAGCTAATACAATTCGCTAATCAAATCAGCTATTAACTATCTGCTAATTGTCAAACATGATCAATATCATTTAAGTACTTAATTTGTAAAAAAAATAATATTTAGATAAAACGCAAAAAAATGATTTAAGTATTAAAATAAAAAGTAAATACTAAGAAAGGAAAAGGAGCATGATTCAAGACTCAAATAGTGAATGGAGCTACTAAATTAGTACATACCTATTACCTATTAAGGGTAGGGTGAAAAAGAATAGTACTAAAGAATTAAAACGGAAATGGAGTTGGGGGAGTGGGAAGTGGGGATATCCTGCAGCGGCGCACATGGGATAGGGTTTCAGACATAGGCGACACACAACACAATCATAAGCAAACAAGTTCACATGGCCACTTTGTGGGTCCCTCGTAACATTCCCCCCTACAATGAATCTAATCATATGCATGTTTTCTTACACCGGGGTCCCACTTTCTCAACCAATCGCTGAGATCAAAATTAATAATAATATTTTTTAAAAAAAATTGTTCTGTTTGGAACTTGTTCAATTTGTGTAGGCCAACATTTTACGCATTCACCTCAATAAGTAATTTATATTGTGTATAAAAAATACTGGTCAATTGGTACAGGATATTTCAACTTAATTAATGTCTTAAATTCAAAACCTTAAAAGTATAATAGTATTAATATTTGATAGAAAAATTTTATTGTTATGTTAATTTTATTTAGTTCGATGAAATTAATTTTTATTTAAATCATTCAACGATTGATAAAGATCCTTTGTAATTCAAAAAATGTATGTTAATATTGGTCTTGTTAACCTTTATTGCTTACCAATAAGCTACCTATTTTTTAACATCTAATGCATCTGAACATTCATTTTTTTAAATGAATACAAACACTTTGCATCAAAGTTTAGATCTATGAATTAGTTTGATTAAGTTCCAAGTCATATTATTTTAATGTAATAGTAATATACATTGTACTTTAAGTAGAAAACTTATTTTCAAACTTTAAAGTTAACATTGTTAAAAGAAATAATTATAAATTTTGAAATGTTATTTCATAAATTGTAAAAATCGAAAACTCTAGTTTTGAGTTTTGATACTTGACCTATTTCTTCTTCTTCATTAAAAAAATGAAGTAACCTATTTCAATCATGAAATATTTTAAATTTTTTGTTCAATGAATCTTTATGTTTTTAGACAATGTTTAAACTATTTAAATTTCTCTTCATATATAAATCATGTAATAATACACATGTTTAAGTATATTTAAACTCACATTCTTTTATATATTACAACAATAACCACATCATTCGAATTATATCAGCTATAGAAAATTAAATATATGTATGTAAAGTGTAAATCGAGATGATCATATGTAGAATTTTATAGCCGATATAATTCTATAAATTTCTATGTTAGAGGGGACGAATTTATAAAATTTTATGAGGTCGAACTTATAAAATTTTATATTAAACAATAACCAACGTTGGGGATGGGAAAGAATCCGGACGGATATAAAATTTTATGTTAGAGAGGACAAATCTAGAAAATTCTATGAGAGGACAAATTTATAAAATTTCAGGGAAAGCGAAAATAAATATTCAGTAAAAAATACATAAATATTTTTTAAATTATATAAAAATTTTAAATTTTTAGAGGGTGCAACCGCTGCTGCAGCCCCTCTAGGTATATCCCTAGAAGGAATTGAGCTTAAAATGAGCTATTAATTGTTCTCCTTTTCCTAGACAGTCTAAATGAAAGCACGCACGAGTCTTAAAGCAACGCCCGCCTAACTAAATGCTTCATTGCCCATGTTTCTATTTAAAACACTTTTAATTGTCACTCCAGTGCTTTGCGTATGTAAGGATATGAGATTAAATGAATCCTTTTGTCTACTTATTATAGTTGAAAAATACTTAGTTATTGTTTTGACAATTAACATATAATTTATAGCGGATTACATTCACTGATAGTTGATAGTGAATTACATTAGTTGATTTGATTAGCGGATTACATTAGCTGATTGTATAAAAATATTTATAAAATTAATTAATAACATATAGTTGTTTGATTATCTGGACAAATAAAATAACATATAAGGACATAATTATATTCCATACTTGTTTAAATATTTGATTGGTCAAACCATGAAAAATGGTTCAAACCTCTAAATTTGTCTCAAATAGTTGTTTACCAAACATTTAATCTCATGAATAATCCTATATGTGTTATGATCCACTTACACATGTACAACTCAATTAATTTTACACATTTTGAACCATTGAATGATGGTAAATAAATGGCTAAGATTTTAACTCTCCCAAATTGGTACCTGAACTAGGCACATTCTCTGAAGTCTAAAGCTTATACATTCAATCATTTTGGTTCTAAAGAAATCAATAAATTCAATTCTCTAAATATTTAAAATTTTTATCAATTTACTATTTGTTATTCACCTAAATTGTTTTTTCTCTCTGTTGATGACCAAAATGGTCAGGGACCGGAGACAATGGTCCGATGATGGTCAAGGCGGTTGTTTTGGGTTAGAGCTTGTGTATGTCTCTTGTTTCTTTTGTGCTCGTGGGGACCAGAATAGAGAGTTCTCATGGAACTTGAAGGACTCGAGTTTTGGTCATGGGAGCTTATGGGCGAGTTATGGGTGGTCTGGCCTCTATTTGGGGGTGCATGGCTCCTTATAAAGGGGTTAGATAAAGTGAGACACGTATCAATCGAGGGGGACATATGTTTTAGTGAGTTGCCGTGACTCGGTGTTGGTGTAGATCACGTGTATTGTGCGTAGTCACGTGATCTTTGGATACGATGTAGCTTGTAGTCTTGCTTGTTCGCCATAGGTTACGAAGGGTGTCGCACGATTCGCAAGCAACCTCACATGTTGTGGTCCGCAACGATCACATGCGTTGCTTCGTCGACCAAGAATGTCGTATGGTCTTGACATGTGGCGGTAAGTATTCGTAGGTAACAACAATTGCCCTCAGGTGAGTGAAGGTTATAAAGTACCTTTGCGAACCTGGAAACTGAAGTGAGATTGTGGGTCGCGAAACAATTTTGTATACTCGCAACCTTGGAGTTGTGATTCTTTGATAAATAATTAAATATTCACGTGTATCCCCTCGTGACTGAAACACTGGTCTATTTATAGTTAATAATATATATTTCCTTTGGTGAATAAATTATGAAGTTCAAATTATTCTTATTGATAACTCTTCGAAAGTACTACATTTTGCATCTATTTTTCAATGATTTTTGCTAGTTTTTGAGTACGCATGTTTGCATTTAGTATTAGTTTCATGCATTTTGCATAAAAAAAGTTTAGGAGGTGCCCTTTTACGGTTTGAAGGGTTTTTATTGTTTTAGGCGCAGGTTCTATGCCAGATGGCGTGGCAAAGGAATAAGGGTAATCAAAGGTCAATGCTAGGGAAGATTGTTGAGGTGCGGCTAGCAGTGCAATGCAGATGGACCAGCAGTTGTATGCCAAGCCCCTTGACAATGATGTACAACCCGAAAAAATAAGAAAGGATAAGGTTCCAAAAATATACGAATGTACATAATCCGAAAAATCAGGAGCGGCTAGTCGGCAGGAGTTTTCTGCCATTTCCTTTGGCATCAAAGTGGTGACTGATGACGTCAGCCATAGACCATCACATGTCAGCCCTACTTGGTGATAAGCTGATAAAGAGATCAAGCACTTATCAAGGAGCCTTAGCTGAAATTTAAAATTTGAATTTCTCCTAGGGTTTTCTCCTCACTCATCTATATAAAGAGATCATTTCCAAGCAAATAAGTATTGTGCACATTGAGCGAGCTAGCTTAGGATAATCTCCGATCACTTCTACCATCGGCTGGAGTAGCCACACCGAGGAGGGTTGGAGCAAGAGAGGCTGAATCGACCGACCGTTTTCTTTCCTTTTTTTCGATTTATTTTAATTTTAAAGATGATGTTTGCAAACGATGAAGTTTATTTTATGGTTAACCCCCTTATCATGAACTAATTTAATAGTTGGTGAGGGGTGGATAGATGAAATGTTGTTTTTTTTTTGCTTGCTTTTATTAATTTAATAGGTGGCATAAAGTTTGATTCATTTGGCAATGTCTTTACTTCTTCCAAAACTTATATGCCAAGCGACGACTGACGTAGCTTGCTTATTGCAACTCAATATCATAACTGATTTGGGAGGCAACGATTACTTGCCAAATTCTGAGGTGAGAAGCTTCAACAGAAGATGTTCAAGTAGATGAACTTACTTCGGGAGTGAGTCTACCCCTTAGAAAGTAAAAATTGGAACTAAACTAAATTAATTAATGGGAAACATGCACTATAGACATATAGGGTTTTTACATGATTAGTTTAAGGCATTGCTACCGACGGAGGCAATGCCCGGCTTTTGAATATGCTCAATAAAACATTTCCAAAGCATGACATTATTAAAGGTCAGCATGGCATAAACAACGTGAAAACCATGCATTCCTTGCCAACGCTCATCATCCACTTTTCAAAGCTCTCATTGCCAACACTGTTTTATTTTATTTTCTTTTAAATTTACTTTCCAAAACAATCATTTTTCACCCCAAAGGCAAGTAACAATTAAACAATTAAATTCCAAGACAATCCATGTGGGATCAATACTCAGCTTAACTGATTTATTACTTGTCGACCGTGTATACTTGCATGAAAAAGGACTTGACTTGGCATTGTTTTGTACATTTCGGCCATAACAAGTTTTTGGCGCCGTTGCCGGGGATTGCAACGAAGTTGTTTGTTTTAAAATTTTTACTTGTCCGTTCTTTTACTTTTCTGTTGTTTATACCGGTGTATGACCAGAAGCCGCCCTGTGGTGGACGAGTGACCATACGATCCGGAAATTGAGAAAACCTTGAGGAGGTTAAAGAAAAGATTTCGAGAAATGAACAATCAAGGGAATGTTGTGGTGAATAATGAAGGTAATTTACCAAATAATAATCCACCCGCACCATATGTTGCCTTAAATAAAGAGGAGATACCTATAAGAGAACATTCGGCACCCAATATTGACAATTTGATGCCAGGATTCGTTGGCACATAGGTAAATGCTGTCAATTTTGAACTTAAGCCGGTGATGATTTCTACTCTTTTAAATGTAGGCCAATTTGATGGAGCACTCATTGAAGACCCAAGAAAACATTTGAAGCAGTTCATGGAGATTTGCCAATTATTCCAACAAGCTAGAGTGCCTGATGATATTGTGAAATTGAGGCTATTCACGTTTTCCTTGAGAGATAGAGCCAAGATATGGATTAATTCCTTGCCACCATGTTCGGTAAACTCATGGGCAGACTTGTGCCAAAAGTTTTTGACAAGATTTCAGCCGCCTACACTCCCTGCCAAGTTGAGGGGTGAGATCATTACATTCAGGCAGGCTGATGATGAAACATTATATGATGCCCGTGAGAGATTTAAAGACTTGCTGAGAAGGTTTTCTATGCACAGATTTCCAAACTGGACCCAAATACAAACCTTCTATAATAGGTTGAATGCACAAACACGTTCTGTTGTTGATGCTTCAGCAGCCTGTTCATTGCTCGATAAGAAATACTCAGAGGCTGTAGAAATCCTTGCAAGGATCTCAATCAATGATTTTGGGTACCCTGTTGCTAGACTTGGGATTGGAACCAAAACTAGTGGAATATTGAAAGTGGATAAGCTAACATCCTTTCAAGCTAAAATTACAAATCTCAGCAACATGGTGAAGTGTTTGCAAAAGAACAAAGAGTCCCAAGAAGTTCAGATGTTAGATCCATTTTGGACAATTTGTGGAGAAAATCATCGTTCAGAAGATTGCCCTACTAACCCTCAATCGGTAAATTATGTTGGCAATTATAATCGAAATTACAATTCTAATTCGACCACTTATAATGCAGGTTGGCGATAGCACCCTAATTTTGCTTGGGGAAATCAAAATCAAGAAGGCAATCAGTATAAAGCTCAGCAACAAAACAATAAAACCTAGCGGTAGATCAAATAGAGACAGAATAATAATGCAATACCAACATTCTTTCAGAATACAATGCCAGCAAGAGCCCAAAATAATTTATAGCAATGACAAAACCAAGAAAACTCTCTTACTGATTATATGGAGAGAAATGATGCCAATGTTTAGAGTTTGACAGCATCAATGCGTAACTTGGAGGTTCAACTTGGACAGATTGCTAATGCTCTTAGCAATCGACCTCAGGGAACTTTGCTAAGTGACACTGAAGATGCTAGGCGAAAAGGCAATGAGCAATGTAAAGCAGTAACTCTTCGGAGTAGAAAGCAATGTGAAGCAGAGATGGCTGTCAAGCCATCAGTTCAGTGCAAAACTAACAAAACAATGTCAGCAGAGAATGCCAATGAAGTAGAACAAGGAGTAAACGATACCAGACCACATTCAGATTCTAGTCTGTCTACAGACGCTAGAGCACAAGCTGATGCTGAGCAACAGAGCGATGCCAGACAGAAATCTAATGCTAGCATTTCTTTGGCAAAACCAGCAGTATTTTATCCGCCACCACCTTTTTCGGCTCGCCTTCAAAATCAGCAATTTAAGCGTTTCTTAGAAGTGCTTAAGTAGCTGTAAATCAACCTTCCCATAGTGGAAGCTCTTGAGCAGATGCCCAACTATGTGAAGTTCATGAAAGACATCCTAACCAAAAAATAGAAGTTGAGAGATTTTGAGACAATAGCCCTTACAAAATAATGCAGTGTCATGATTCGCAACCGCTTACCACCAAAGCTGAAAGATCCAAGGAGTTTTACTATTCCTTGTACTATTGGCAATAAATTTGTTGGAAAGGCATTATGTGATTTAGGTGCTAGTATTAACTTGATCCCGCTATTTGTTTTCAGGAAACTTGGCATTGAAGCAAGGCCGACAACGGTAACACTTCAGCTGGCAGATCGATCATACGTACATCCCAAGAGTAAGATTGAGGGTGTATTGGTAAAGGTAGACAAATTTATTTTCCTGCCAATTTTATTATATTGGGTTATGAAGCTGATGTAAATGTACCAATCATCTTAGGCAAACCTTTTCTTGCCACGGGTAGAACTCTTATCAATATTCATAAAGGGGAATTAATAATACGTATGAATAACCAGCATGTTACATTTAATGTGTTTCAAGCTTTGAAATGTGCAGATGAACCTGAGGAATACCAAATGAAGGAAATAGTGGAGTCTATCTATAAGCTGGACTTGGCACAAATATGCCAGAATCAGTTTGATGCCAATATGATTGAAGGGATTACCGAACTGTTTGAAGAACCTGTTGAAACAGCCTTGGAGGCTGAAAACGTGAACTATTTTGAACAACCATAGCCACTTGAGTTGACTGGAAGAGAGATTGTGGCACCCAAACCATCCATTGAGGAGCTACCAATATTGAAGCTAAAAACATTTCTAGAGCACCTAAAGTACGCTTATTTAGGTAAATACTCAACTCTCCCTGTAATCATTGTTGTTGATCTCACTAATGATTAAAAGGAAAGACTATTGGGAATACTATCAACCTATAAGCAAGCTTTGGGATGGACCTTGACAGACATCTGAGGTATCAGCCCAACTATTTGTATGTACAAGATCATACTTGAGGAATATCATGGTAAGACTGTTGAAGGTCAACGATAGTAAACCCTAGTATAAAAGAGGTAGTAAAGAAAGAAATCATTAAATGGTTAGATGTCGGGATCATTTATCCCATTTTTGACAGCTCATGGGTTAGCCCAGTACAGTGTGTGCCAAAGAAGGGTGGCATGACTGTAGTCCAGAACAACAAAGATGAACTGATTCCCTCCAAGACTATCACAGGATAGAGGGTGTGCATGGATTACCGAAGACTGAATAGTGTCACAAGGAAAGACCACTTCCCACTGCCTTTCATTGATCGGATGTTAGACAAGCTGGCAGGTAAAGCATTTTATTATTTTTTAGATGGTTATTTTGGATATAACCAGATTGTCATTGCTCATAATGATCAAGAGAAGACCACCTTCACCTGTCCTTATAGGACGTTTGCCTTCAGAAGGATGCTATTTGGTCTGTGTAATGTGCTGACAATATTTCAACAGTGCATTATATCTTTTTTTCTAACATGATTGAGCATAACCTGGAAGTGTTTATGGATGATTTCTCAGTGTTTGGCAAAACATTTGAGGAATGTCTTCTAAGTTTAGAGCGAGTCCTGAAAAGATGCATAGAGACGAACCTAGTGTTGAACTGGGAGAAATGACACTTCATGGTAAATGAGGGCATTATTCTCGGTCACAAGGTTACCAAGAGAGGTTTGGAAGTCGATCAAGCAAAAGTTGAGGTAATTAAGCAAATATGAACTGATTCCCCCCAAGACTATCATAGGATGGAGGGTGCACATGGATTACCAAAGACTGAATAGTGTCACAAGGAAAGACCACTTCCCACTGCCTTTCATTGACCAGATGTTAGACAGGCTAGCAGATAAAACATTTTATTATTTTTTAGATGGATATTATGGATATAACTAGATTGTCATTGCTCCTAATGATCAAGAGAAGACCACCTTCACCTGTCCTTACAAGGCGTTTGCCTTCAGAAGGATGCCATTTGGGCTGTGTAATACGCCAACAACGTTTCAACGGTGCATGATGTCTATTTTTCTGACATGATTGAGCATAACCTGGAAGTGTTTATGGATGATTTCTCAGTATTTGGCAAAACATTTGAGGAATGTCTTCTAAGTTTAGAGCGAGTCCTGAAAAGATGCATAGAGACGAACCTTTTGTTGAACTAGGAGAAATGCCACTTCATGGTAAAGGAGGGCATTGTTCTCGGTTACAAGGTTATCAAGAGAGGTTTGGAAGTCGATCAAGCAAAAATTGAGGTAATTAAGCAATTGCCTTCACATACCAACGTGAAAGGTATAAGAAGTTTTTAGGTCATGCTAGTTTTTATCGCCGATTCATTAAAGAGTTTTCAAAAATCTTTAAGCCTTTGTGTTTGCTTTTAGAGAATAATACAACTTTTGCTTTTGACGATTCTTGTTTAAGAGCTTTTCAGGAACTGCATGAGAGATTAATTAACGCCCCTATAGTTGTGGCCCTGATTAGAATGAGCCATTTGAGCTCATGTGCGATGCCAGCGACTATGCCGTAGGAGCAATCCTAGGGAAACGACATGGCAAGGTTTTTCATGCCATCTATTATGCTAGCCGAACACAAAATGGAGCACAACTTAACTACTCCACAACTGAGAAAGAGTTTCTTATTGTTATATTTGCCTTTAAAAAATTTAGATCTTATCTTATTGGTAATAAAGTTATGGTTTTTATAGATCATTCAGTTCTGCAATACCTCTTGGCAAAAAAGGATGCCAAACCAAGACTGATATGATGGACACTTTTATTGCAAGAATTTGATCTTGAAATTAGAGATAAGAATAGAAGTGAAAATGCAGTAGCTGACCACCTATCACGCCTAGAACATCATTTGGAAGATGGTAAGTATGATGCCATAAGGGATGAATTTTCTGACGAGTCTCTACTTGCAGTCAGCGCTATGCCATGGTACGCTGACATTGTCAACTACCTGGTAATTAATGTGATGCCATCAGATTTGGTATATAGCTCGCGGAAGTGTTTCCTGAGAGAAGCTCGGCATTACTATTGGGATGAACCCATACTATTTAAGCAATGCGCCGACCAAGTAATTCGCCGGTGTGTGCCAGAAGAGGAACAACATAGTATTTTGCAACTATGCCACGTAGCACCATACATAGGTCATTTTGTTGGGATGAAGACTGCTGCCAAGGTGTTGCAGTCTAGTTTCTTTTGGCCTACACTATACCAAGATGCTCACAATTTTACCAAGGCGTGCGATCGATGCCAATGAACAGGAACATTTTTGGCAGACACCAAATGCCACTTCAAAATATAATGTTTGTAGGTTTATTTGATGTTTGGGGGATAGGCTTCATGGGCCCATTCACCCATTTATTTGGTAAATTGTATATATTAGTGGCAGTTGACTATGTTTCTAAATGGGTTGAGGTCGTGGCCATGCCAACCAACGATGCCAATGCTGTTGCTAAATTTTTGTACGAAAACATTTTTACTAGATTTGGTGTCCCGAAAGCTATTATACATGATGAGAGTACTCATTTTAAATGTGAACCACGGATTGCTATAGCATACCACCCTTAAATGAATGGTCAAGCTGAGATATCGAATATGGAGATAAAAAACATTCTGGAAAAAACTGTGAACCACACAAGGAAGGATTGGTCCCAACGACTAGATGAATCTTTGTGGGCATACAAGATTGCCTTTAAAACTCCTATAGGATGTTCTCTTTTCGACTCGTTTTTGGGAAATCATGCCATTTACCAGTAGAATTGGAATATAAAGCCTATTAGTCAATTCAGAAACTTGACATGGCATGGCGAAATGCTAGAGAGAAGAGGTTGTTAGACCTCAATGAGTTGGAGGAATTCAGATTGCAAGCTTATGAGAATGCCAGACTCTACAAGGAAAGGACAAAGCGCTGGCATGACAGAAGAATTCTGCCAAGGCAGTTTATGGTAGGTCAACATGTTCTTTTGTTTAATTTACGACTTAAAATTTTTCCAGGGAAGCTCAAGTCAAGATGGTCAGGACCATTTGAAGTTGTTCAACCTTATTCACACGGAGCAGTTGATATTTGAGATTTGAAGAACGAGGCAATTTTCAAAGTAAATGGTCACAGACTTAAGCATTATGTGGAAAGTACTCCAAAGGATGCTAAGGAGGTTATCATTTTGGCAGAAATTTAGCAATTTCCACAATGGTTTGACTTATTTGTAAATATTAGGATTAGTGTTTTTCTTACAGTAATTTTTCTTGTTGGGGTATTTTTAGATCGCCAGCAGCATTTTAATGCTAGCCAAAAACCAAAGAGAGGCTAGCACGGTTGATAGAAAAAAGAAAAAAACTATTATTGGTTTGGATAAAATAAAACCCTAGCCGCCCTATGGTAAATCAAAATTCAAACTTTCCCTCACTATCCTTTTGCCTTGCCCGTCGATTCACCTCCCATCACTATTATCTTTTTACACATCCAATCAAGTTTAAGATATTTCATCATTATCCCTCGTTAAATCAGCTAGCTCATTAAAACACTCTATTTTTTTCTCTTTCTTTCCTACTTGAACACTCTAGCCGATTTTCTTTCTTTCTTTACTCAACACTTTCTCTCTTTTGCTCAAAAGAACCAAGAACCCTAATTCCCGTCCTCACTCATCATTTTTCACCTTCTTTCTTTCAAGAATCAATGGCGTCTTTATCCCTTCCATTCAAACGTTTCTTTACCGCTGAAATCGAGAAAAAGACATGATGAAAATTTTGCTTCGAGAAACTTCTGCTACGAGAAGAGATTCGAGTTGAAGGATTAGCCAAATTTTGGCTATACCATGGAGTTAGCAAAGATTGTAAAGAAACATGGTTGGGAAAATTTTTACCAACAAACCGGTGACATCAATAGCACGATTGTCCCAGAATTTTATGCTCACTTGACCACCAAAGATTCACCTTTTCTTGTTATTCGTGGTAAGTGTGTTCGATTTGATGAAAAATATATTAATGACTTATTTTCTTTAGATGGAGAGTAGGAACAACACTTAACATTCGCTGACTCACTTGATGATTCAAAGAAGAGACTGATTTTGAAGGACCTATGTTAAACCGGTACAAGATGAAACATCTTCACCAAGAGGAGTCGGACGGTGAAGTGCTTGGATTTAAAGATATAGCCACAAGGATGAAACCACTTCCTCAAAGCCAGCTTGATGCCCTCGACACACAATGAAACTATTTCTGAGGAAAAAATGACGTTTCTTCACTCCATTATGACTGAAAGAAAAATTGATGTTGGTAGAACCATAGTGGACGAGACATATAAGTGCGCAGGTAAACCAACAAGTAGTTTGATTTTTCCATTATTGATCTCGAATGTTTGTGCGCAGCACGATGTCCCTACCCTAGATACCGATAACATCCAACACAACAAGAGATCCACCATCATTCCTATTTTGTGGAGACAATTAACAACCACTGAAACCAAAGAGAAATGAAGACAATCTACCACAAATACCAAGGCCAAACCATCCAAGGCTGCCGCTGCAACTTCTGTGCCTACAGCAGTCTTGGCTACACTATCCCCGATAAGCAAAAAACTTAAGTTGATCTTGCCAAAATTGAGGACGCAGAGAAGAAAATTTTTATGTTTTGGAAATATATTCAAACTAGGGATAAAGTGCTGAAACATGCCATTGATAAAGTAGCTACGCTCTCGATGCCCGCTTTTCCTGCGTTCCCTGCCAATCTCTTTCGCAAAGGGACAGTGCTGGCAAGCCCTCATTCTTCTCGAGTGAAACTCCACAATCAGAGGATACGGTCCCGATTTCCCCTACTTCAGTCTCCCCAGTCCCAACATCGCCGGTACATGTTGAAACCGCTAGCACTGATTCCCCCATAGAATCTGAAGATGAAGGAAACCAAGTTGCCACTACACTTGCTACGCCAAAATCTACTCCTAAAATGTCAAACATCGACAAGTAGATCGAAGAAGTCCTACAGACTTTACAAGCCGCTACAGCAGAACCAAAGAAGAGCCTTAAGCACAAGAAGCATATGGCCCCCAACAGGGACAGTTTTGTCAAGAGAAAGATGCGTGTTTCTAGGCCAGAACCTTGAACCAAAGTGGAGTCTTCTTCCCTTTAAACTCCTTTACTACATTTCATTTTGTTTTTCATAATCATGCATTATTTGTTTATATATATATATGTTGTTTCTCATGCATAGAGGACTATGCACCTTTTTAGGTTTGGGGGTGTGTAGTGTTCTCTATTTCTGTCATACATTCGTAACCATGAATTATTCATGTTTAATTTGCAATTTGTTTGCTATGTATACCAAACCCTTAAAAAATTAAAAAAATGTATCTCAGCTGATTTGTGAATATATTACCAGCATGTTGTTAGTATGCCCAAACTTGTAACTAGTTAACATGTCTGATGATGAACTTGTCCTATGAAATTGTATGCCAACATGACTTCAATGCTCAGGTTGCTTTGGCAGTAAACTCTAGTCTTTGGAACTTCAGTCCCACTTTACACGTGGCATGTATCTAGTTTACTGAAATGTACTTAGGACTTCTTGAAGCTGAACTCAGTTTAAATAAATCAGTGTAGGGTATTATGAAAAAAAAAAGAAAGAAAAAGATGAATAAGGCAGCAATGTTCTGCCAATGGCTGAAAAAAATTTTAGGCACTCCTCTGCCTTAGGGATAATACGTTACTTGGGGTTTCATGGTATGCTTCCTCTTAGTATTCAAGTCAAAAACCCTAAGGTACGAGTGTAAATGGGTTAGCTTAGTGATGTAGTCTGGACTAACATAGGCATTCGTGGTATGCTCCCTCTTATGACTCACGCCAAACAGTGCATGACACGACCCCGCTTTTATGCCAGCATCAGAATACCCTTGGTAGTAAAAAAAATTATTATAGAAATACATTTGAGTTTGGGCAATAAGGAACCTTAAGGGAATTGATGTGAGCTTGATACATGTTGCCTGCACCGATGCACACTTTAGAACCTTAGACTAGGTCTTTATTTATTGCACTTGAATTGTTGAAATGTTGGCATTGATATACTGGATTCTGAGGACAAACCTAGAGTCAATTACAGCTTGCTGGCATATGCTGGGAAGTCATTCTTTTCTGCTGAGGTACCTTTTTGTTTTACTGTTTTCTTTTGCAATACTTGAGAACAAGCAATTAGCTAGGTTTGGGGCAGTGATAACTCTTCGAAAATACTACATTTTGCATTATTTTACAATGATTTTTTCTAGTTTTTGAGTACGCATGTTTGCGTTTAGTATTAGTTTCATGCATTTTGCATAAAAAGGAGTTTAACAGGTGCTCTTTTACGGTTTGAAGGGTTTTTATTGTTTTTGGCGCAGTTTTTATGTTAGATGGCGTGACAAAGGAATAAGGGAAAACAAAGGTCAATGCCAGGGAAGATTGTTGAGGTGTGGCTAGCAGTGCAATGTAGATGGAACAACAATTGTATGCCAAGCCCTTTGACAATGATGGACAGCTCGAAAAAAATAGGAAATGATAAGGTTCCGAAAAACATGCGAATGGACCTAATCTGAAAAATCAGGAGCAACTAGTCGACAGGAATTTTCTGCCACGACCTTTGACATCATAGTGGTGACTAATGACATCAGCCCTAGACCATCACATGTCAGCCCTACTCGGTGATAAGCTGATAAAGAGATCGAGCACTTATCAAGAAGCCTTAGCCGAAATTTAAAATTTGAATTTCTCCTAGAGTTTTCTCCTCACTCATCTATATAAAGAGATCATTTCCAAGCAAAGAGGTATTGCGCACATTTAGCGAGCTAGCTTAGGATCATCTCCGATCACTTCTACCACCGGCTGGAGTAGCCACACCGAGGAGTGCTGGAGTAAGAGAGGCTGAATCGACTGACCCTTTTCTTCCCTTTTTCCTTCAGTTTATTTTAATTTTGAAGATGATGTTTGCAAACGATGAAGTTTATTTTGTGGTTAACCTCTTCATCATGAACTAATTTAATAGTTGGTAAGGGGTGGATGGATGAAACGTTGTTGTTTTTTTCTTGCTTTTATTAATTAATAATTATTTGGCATAAAGTTTTATTCATTTGGAAATGTCTTTACTTCTTCCAAAACTTCTATACCAAGCGACGGCTGGCGTAGCTTGCTTATTGCAACTCAATATCATAACTGACTTGGGAGACAATGATTACTTGCCAAATTTTGAGGTGAGAAGCTTCGACAGAAGATGTTCAAGTAGATGAACTTACTTCGAGAGTGAGTCTACCCCTTAGAAAGTAAAGATTGGAACTAAACTAAATTAATTAATGGGAAACATGCACTATAGACATATAAGGGTTTTTATATGATTAGTTTAAAGCATTGCTATCGACGGAGGCAATGCCCAGTTTTTGGATCTGCTCAATAAAACATTGCCAAAGCATGACATTATTAAAGGCCAACATGACATAAATAACGTGAAAACCATGCATTCCTTGCCAACGCTCATCACCCACTTTTTCAAAGCTCTCCTTGCCAACACTGTTTTATTTTCTTTTCTTTTAAAATCACTTTCCAAAACAATCATTTTTCACCCCAAAGGCAATTAACAATTGAACAATTAAATTCCAAGACAATCCTTGTGGGATCGATACTCAACTTAACTGCTATATTACTTGTTGACCGTGTATACTTGCATGAAAAAGGACTCGACTTGGCATTATATCATACATTTCCAATACTCATTTTTATACCTTTTTCAAAGCACATTTCGGTCACAACACTTATATTTTTTATGTTTGCACTGTATTTCTGTTTCTTTAAAATGGCGGTAGATATATGTTTTTGATATTTGTAGACTTGTAAGATAAATGGGTATTAAACACTTACCTCGTTTTGAAAATAGCCTGTTATTCTTACCTTGGCTGGAATGTATTCTGACATTATTTTTTATGGCGGACCGTATATCTGAAATGACTTTTGTGGTAGAGAATCGAAAAAGACTCATTGTCTTGTTCTTTTATCTCTTCATGGGAGTTAAATTTCATGTTGCAACTCGAATCATAAGGACTTAAATAATTTGGCACGCGCGATTTTATTATTTTTGTGATCTGATTTAGTTTGTTAGAGACTTCTCACCTTTTATTTGCGATAGTTTTTTTTTGGTTGTGCTACTTTGTAGGAGAAGATAGATGCTTGTTACTTTAAAAGGATGGATACTATGTGTGGCTTTTTTCTTATTCCTCATTAGCTTAGCTTGCGACGGTTTAGATAGTTTAGGCCAAGTTGTGATGAAAGAGAAAGTACATGATTGGCAGTGACAAGCAGATGCGCCACTCTGCGCAGTTTTTAATTGTAATTTTAAAAGTTGGGGGGATTTTAGTTATTTACACAAGATTTTGGGGTATGAGAATTAAATGTTGGTATTGGTGTCTCTCTTTATAGTTATATGAAACATCGTCGCTTGGTATGCCCATTACCTACTATAAATAGGGCGCCTCTGAGTATGCATCTTTATAACCTAGCTTAGGAGTGGTCTGCTCCTTTCTCATATGGTTTTGTTTTTATAGTTTTTTCTTGTTTCGTTTTGAAAGGAGGAAATGAAAATATGTTTGTAGTGAGAAGTAGTTTTCAAGAACCACGTTTGATAGAGCCTGAGGGAGTGCTAATTTTGCAGTTTGGGTTATTTGTATTACCAGACAATAGTATTCGAAAAAAATACAATTAACCATTTGCGGTGGGGCAGGGCAGAGTTGGGGGGAGGGGGATGCTTGCCATCTTTATGTGCTCCGCCAATCGCATTAAGAGGTTGACTTTACCAAGTAACGTTGGACAACCTATATTCATTGCAAGTCTTGCGATCGCAAGATGGGTGTGATTATGGATGGCACCGCCGAGATCATGGACCAAAACACTGTCCCTTACAGTGGAATGATAAGAAACTGATCGCCACAAGTACAACTCAAGCCAAAAGTTTGGGGAAATAAAACTCTACTTGCAAAATTCGGTGTATTGGGCTGATATCAAGGATACCTTAATAGTTAAGATTAAAGCAGAGACTTAGATCACAGACTTTTATATGTTTGAAATTTTTGTATGTTCGTGATTTTGTGTTGTTCGTGGCGTGTTAATTTTCTTAGGGTTGGTTCTTTCCTCCTAATTAATAAGAGATTTGTAGGTTTTTATTTCCTTTTGAATCGTGGGCTAGTGATGATTTTTGTTTCTTACTTGATTTGGAAATGTTGCTATTATTTTTTGAGTGGGGTTTTTTTGTATGTGTGTGTTCGTGTACCTATTTTGCCCCCTGAGCTAGGTGGGTTGGATTGCTATTGTATTAATATGTATTTTCTACGTATTGGTATGCAAGTAACATAACTACGTACTTATGAGCCATAAATTTGGGAGCTGCTGGATGCTTGTGTTGTTTTGATTT
Organism: Hibiscus mutabilis; assembly: GCA_019671005.1. Classification (NCBI taxonomy): domain Eukaryota; kingdom Viridiplantae; phylum Streptophyta; class Magnoliopsida; order Malvales; family Malvaceae; genus Hibiscus; species Hibiscus mutabilis. The sequence continues at coordinate 6,382,812 of CM033718.1, read as the reverse complement.
GCACATTGCCCTTGTTATGTGGAAATAGTTGGTTTCTTGTAGGAGTTTGTTTTCCTTTGCTCCTTATGGGATGACATCGCCTTCTCGAAACGAGCTGCGTTTTTGTTATTGTTAGTGGGCTTTTACTTCTAGGTAATAAATATTATATTTTTGATGTTCGTCATTTTTAAGTAAGTGGCATGTGTGGTGAGATTGGATTTTCTATGCCTCTTTATTTGTGAATATGTTCGCAATTAACTTTGTAGTAAATCTCCTTGAAAGGTTGTGCTAGAAATTTCGTTGTGTGTGCCTATTTCCAATATTAAAGGTTTGTAACATGCAGAAGTGGCGAATTATCTTTTGCGGCATGATCGTGTTTTCTTTAGGGTAAAGGGATTTCACTTCTTTTAAGAGTCGTGCGTACTATGTAGCATATTACGAATGGGGGGTTCATGCACCATTCTTGAGATAGTTGTTGAGGTTGTTGTTTCCACTATTGTATAATTTCAAGATCATGATGGACCTACGGTAAAATCTCTTATTTACAGTATGGTGATATGCGAAGTCAATAGGCCTTACTAAATACACAGTAAGTGGAATTGTTTTAATCAAATGATAAAACTTTATATTAATAGTATAATTATTTTAGTATTTTTTGGATCTGGATAAAAGAAGTTTTGATTTCTTTAGTTGTGACATCAATTATATAGGCATAAACTGTTAATGTTGTTGTTTCTTTTGTAGTTCGTGATGTTTAAGTTCGTATTTTGGTAGCTATTTGATGTCGAAAAAGAGTTTTGCCCTTCTTGCGAAAATGGATTTGCGAAAGTAATTCTATTGTTTGGCTTGCAATGCTCTTATAAGGTTTGTGCCTTCTTTTGTATATGTTTTCTAGTTGTTGTTGTACTTGGCTACTGTCGTATCATTTGTAGCCATTGGTTGTATTAGCCATTTAGCATAATTCAATTTAGTATGCCTTATTATTCCATTAGTTGTATTGTTTTCTGGCTATAATTACACTTTTTTATATTCATGTAGTATGTTTGATGCGTATTAGCTTTATGGTGATTTAGATAATCCGAGATTGTGATGAAAACAGAGAGATTTGATTGGCTTTAGAAAATGTATAGGACTATTCATACATTTATTGATGGAAGTTTGGGGGTTGCGTATTTTAGGCTATTTTTTTTTCAAGATTTGCATATCTTGGAATTAAATGCTCATCTAGCACATGTTCATATTGGAATTTGGAAAGTCAAAGCTTTGTATTTTTATTCTTTTCTATAAATAAGACTCCCTTAGGGTTGTGTTTTCACAAGTTGATTTGCGAATGGTTTACTCCATCTTTTGTTGCTTTTCTGTTGTATGACTTTGGTCGTGTAATCTTGAGGGGAGGGAGAGAGGACAAATATGTTCATTTTGTTGAATGGTATGCCAAAACTCTGTTTTGTAGATCCGGGTGGGGTTATTCAGTGTCTGTATTATTCGTATCGACATACAATAGGATTCGGAAGGCTATGTGTGGCCATTTGTAGAGATGAACATCGATATGTAGAGTACCTGGAGAACTTTTCTCGCAAGATTTTTCAAATACTATTGTTTGTTCATTGCCACCAATTGTCTGTCAGCTGCTGGGGAGTTTGTTGGCTTTGAAACAACAAAGATAATATGTGTTTGTCTCTCTCCATCCCATACGTTCAATTTTTGTCATTTTCCGTGCGCTCTGCCAACTTTCTTAAAGAACCTATTTTTTTCAACAGTGGGATTTATTGCCGACTTCTGATCTCCCCTAAACTAAATATGCCCAAAAGAATCTATAAATAGTTCTCCCCTTGTTTGGTTGTGTGATCACAGTGTTCGTTTATTTTGTTTGTATGAGAAAACTCATTTCTATCAGTATTTGTACTGTTGCGATCATTTGGTTTCACTAAATTATTCGTGTATTGGATTAATTCTAATGGTTAGATTGTCTTTTTATTTCATATGATAATGTACGCTGCTTTTGCTCCCCTTTTGTAGTTTCTATCGTTGTTACTTTCTTAGCGTATTGTATGCAAGTGCTTTTTTCTGTGAGTTGTGTATCTCTTAATGATGATCCTACGCTATGCCTTAGTTTGAGGATACTGCGATGTTTTGGGCGATTACAGAAAGGGTGTATAACTGTTTGTGCGGTCAATTTGTTCGCGGCTCGTCGTAGTCCGATTTGGCTTGTCTAAAATTACCAGTCTCCCTCTTTTGTTATGAAGTTTTTCTATTGTTGGCTCTGCTCACCCATCAAGCTAGTAAGTGCTATTTGGGAGATCTAGATGCTACTATTAGCATCCCCATAATATTATGTTTAATAGCATTGCCTTTGAATTGGTAAAAATAAGAATCTTATTATTCTTGCGTTCTTTTGGATTCTGGTATATATGAAAAGCTATAATATTGGTTGAAGTGACCAAGGTTGTGGATAGTTGGGTGAGATAAGATATGTGTTTATCATTTTGAGGAGTGAGATAATGTGCAATGTTTATTTGTTTATTCCTTGTTAAATTAGTTTTTCGTGTTTAATATCTATTGGTTTTTTGTGTTAATTCAGAGTAGGCTGAGATGAAAGATGAAGTTTTTGTATATTGGTGGTGATAGGCGTGTGCGCCTACTCGTGCATTTATTATTTAAAAATTTAGAGATTGCGTGATTTTAGCTACTTGCTCGAGATTTTAGGATCTGAGAATTAAATGCAGATCTTGACGGTTTTCCATATTTAAAATTGAAACGTCAAGGCTTGGTATTCTCATATTTTACTATAAATAGGATTCCCTTATGTTTATATTTTAGTAAGTCAACTTTATGAGTGTCTTACTTTTTCTTTGTAGTCTTTTTGTACATCTTTGTTTGTCATGTTCTGAGAAGAGTGGAAGAAAACATGTTTGTAATCATGGGCGACATGTAGAAATTGTGCTTTATAGATCTTGGGGTTGTTTGGCACTCGTGTTATTTGTATCGGTAGATAATAGTATTCGGAAGGCTACTAGCCGTTTGTAGGGATGGACACTAACAGACAGAGTATTTGGGAAACGTTGCTCTCAATATTTGTCTAATTGGTATTATTTGTTGGTATTTGGAACTACGTTGAGACGCGGAATATGTAGGTTGTATTGTTGTACCTGGAAATATGATAAGATTTACCGCTCTCTTCACATATATAAGGTCGAGGTGGATGCTTGTGGTGTTGACGACTGTGATGTTAAATAGTTTGCATTGGATGACTTGTTAATGCAGAGTTGAAACGAAACAGGGGGAGATGCTTGTCGTCTATATGTACTCTGCCTGCTGTATTAGGAAGTCCACTTTTATCTCAATTAGTGAGAGTTGCTATTGATTCATGATTCTCCCTGGGCCAAATTTGCTTAGAAAGAATTTTTAAGGATGCCCCTATTCATGATTCATGTCCGTTTAAACTTTCAATATTAAATTAAAAATAGGTCTGTAAACAAACCAAACATTCAGTGAATTGTCCGTGAACCGTTCAACAAGAAGTTCGTTTATGTTTATTTTTTATAAAACGAACGGACATGAACAAGATTTTCTATTCGTTTAATGAAATGAATGAACACGAACAAATGATTCGTTCATTCATTTACGTTCGTAAACGTTCGACAATATGTTCGTTTATGTTCGTTTAAATTTATTCACATATTTCCATTTATATTTATTATTTTTCATAGCAAAATTGTTATATTTTAAAAAATTATTCATATATGTTCGTTCGTTTAAATTTATTCATATATGTCCTTTTATATTCGTTCATTTGTGTTCCTTTACGTTCGTTTATCATTTTAACAAACTAACATGAACGGGCACGAACAAGCTACATTTCTTAACAAACGAGCACGAACAAGAAATTATGTTCGTTTAACTGTTCGTGTTCGTTCGGTTCGTTTACAGACCTAATTAAAAACATATGCACAAAAGGTAATAGAAATTTTATGTTACGCTATCTAAATTTTGCAAAAATTATATATTTATCACATTATTAATATAATTATCATATTAACTATTTTTTAAAAAAATATAATTTATATTTACATACCCTCGTTACACTATTAAAAATATTTTTATGAACTTTTAAATACTAAACTTTTAATATGTTCAAATTTTTATCTTTATTATTTGTGAAAGATTGTCAAGTAAATTAAAGTAAATAATAAAATAAATCTAAAAGTTGTATAATACCGAAAAGAATTTATATCATAAGTTTAAGTTACTAAAATATTTTATAAGATGATAAATATCTTATAAATCAAAGAATACAATTAAAAACATCAACTCTTAACTTATTAATTTTCAAGCAATATGCAATCTCAACATATAACCTATAAATATCATAAATATAATATTAATAAAAATACATTAAATAAAAAAATATTTAAATATATGTAACACTATTTAAATGTTAAATTAATATTGAATAAAAATATTTAATTAATTTACACCACACATATTTAATCATCTAATTAAATTCAATTAAGGATCAATGTGAACAAAATTCATTAATATAGTGACAGTATGGTCCAAAGGGGTGAGAATTGACAAATATGTAAGAAATCTAAGGGAATCACATTCCCGCCATTTAATGAAAATAACGCTACTGTTGGGAATACAATATTACCCATTGGAGGAAATGCTCCCCAACCAAACGTGGGTTTGTGATTTCGAAAAAGATCATTTCCCTAGGTGATGATCTTTTCTGCGAACCAAACGCCACTTTAGTATTTTACATAAGTCTTGTTTCACAATTAGCTGATAGCAAAATACATTATTTGATAGCTAATTACGAATTGTATTAGCTGATTTGATTAATATATAACATTAACTGATTGTATAAAAGTGTGATAAAAACTAGTTGATAGTTATTTGATTATTTGAACAAGCAAAATAACATATAAGTACATGATTATATTCAATACTTGTTTAAATTATTTATTAGTTATCAACATTTTATATCTATAAATATTAATTATATTATGAAAAAATTTAATATAACATTACTAAGCATATTTGAAAATTTTATGTATTAATTTCTTATTTATATAATTATTTTTAATACAATTTGACTAATTATTAAATTTAAGTGATATTTAAAGTATATCTATAAATCTCATATATATATATACATATATATATATATATGAAGGAAAAACAATTATTTAAATTGCATATTAGGATATATTTTATTTCAAAAATACATTTAAATTTATATATTTTTGTGATAGTTAAAGATAAAAATCTTTATAAAATAGTTGGTAAGAACCGTTGTGGCCTTGATACTATAAAAGATAAAAAGATCTTGTAACTCTTATATTAAATTTTTTAAACTAAAAAAACTGTCTTAGTTTGAGAGCTTCCGCCTCAATTTATTATAATAATATATCTACCGAATATTTAAATTAACAAATTAAACTGACCAAAATTCTAAAAGTTGTTCAAACCTTCAACCAAAGGGTAACCAGCTCTTAGAGGTACAGCCACGGCCTACGTGGCATAACCGAGTTGAGAAAAAAGTAGAAACCGACAATCCACCGCTCCGTATATATTAATGCACCGGGAAGGGCGCCCAACACTCTCCACTTCCGCCATAGTCGTTCTTGGTCTCTTCCTCTTTTACTTAACTCCCTGCATTGTATTTACTTTCTATAAAATATAATCTTCAACCCTCTGTGTATTTGTCACTGCAAACTTTTTTCCATTTCATTATTCAAAAGCCACCAAACCGTAAGCCTAAGCCTACCTACGAAAAAAAACTACAATTCGAGAGAGAGAGAGAAGCCATGGAAATAGCAGGAGGTTGCGAGAAGGAGAAACTGGGGTTTGAGGAGACAGAGCTGAGGCTAGGCTTGCCTGGAGAAGGCGGCGGCGAGGTTGTAAGGAAGAGAGGCTTCTCCGACACCGACACCGTTGATTTGAAGCTCAACCTTTCCTCGCCGAATGATCACAAGGACAAGACTCTTCTGCCTTGTCACAATGATCCTGCTAAACCACCTGCTGCCAAGTAAGTTGCAGCCCCATGGTTTTTTTTTCCTATCCTCTGATGGCTTTTGTTTTATAAATATTTGCATTGGCAATATCTCTGTGCATAATTATAGGATGATTAGGGTTATTGCAATTTGCATAACTTAAGCTCACAACATCCAGAGAAAGAAAATGTGTTAATTACTTATGTTTGTCCCCCAAGAACTTTGGATCTTCAAGTACAGTGTTGTGAATGAACTTAGACAAATACATTTAATTCATTATGAAATGAGGTTTAGTTGACATACAATATTATAAATAAATAAAAAAACTATACATTATATACATTCAATTCTCGGCATCTATATTCATTGTATCCTATTATTTTCCCTCTTAATTTCTACCTTCTATTTCTTGAAAATTAGTAATAAAAACTATTTTTACGTAATTTTCCAATTGCTTTTAAATGTTGAAAGCTTGTAAATAAATGTTAATCTCCAAGCTTGTAAAAATTAGTAATAAAAACTAAATGATAAATATAACAATTATAGAGGATTACAGATCCATCTAATGTTGTTGATATGGACAGGAATACAAGAAAATTAAAATATATAAACACAAAACCAAAGTTAAATTTCATTTCAAAATATGTTTATCTTAAAAATGTTTCATTAATTACTCAACAAAGAATTAATTTTTTAACTCAATCTTTTCATCTTAGTGAATATAAACAGTTTAATTAATTAAAACACGTGCATATGCACTTGTGATTTTAGGGCTCAAGTTGTAGGGTGGCCACCAGTCCGGTCGTTCCGAAAGAACATGTTATCGACCCAAAAGAGCAGCGGCGACGCCAAGGACAGCGGTGAGAAGGCTGTCTTCGTGAAGGTGAGCCTGGATGGTGCACCGTACCTCCGGAAAGTGGACTTGAGGATGTACAAAAGCTACCAGCAACTCTCCGATGCCCTTGCCAAAATGTTCAGTTCCTTCACTATCGGTACGTATATTATGTACATGTATAAAGTCAATACTTGATCAAGATTAATCTGATTTTATAATAATTAATTGATTTCTATTAACGTAAATACGAATAAAATGAAGGGAATTGTGGATCCCAAGGAATAATGAAGGATTTCATGAACGAGAGTAAGCTTATGGACCTGCTTAATGGCTCTGATTATGTTCCAACCTATGAAGATAAAGATGGCGACTGGATGCTTGTTGGTGATGTCCCTTGGGAGTACGTCCCTATTCATAAAAAAAAAAACTAAATTCTTCGAATAAAACTATATAATTTTTCTCAACCTATCCTTATTTTCCCCTGTGACCCAGGATGTTTATCGAATCATGCAAGAGATTGCGCATAATGAAAGGAACGGAAGCAATCGGACTCGGTTAGCGTTTTTCCCTTTCTAATTATTTGTGGTCGTATCTCGTACGAGTTATTTAATCACATAATAATTAATTCAATGTGAATGGATATGTTATAATTCCAGCACCAAGAGCCATGGAGAAATGCAAGAACAGAAGCTGAAGGCAGTGATTAGCAGCTGGTAATAAAACACAACCTCGACCTTCAACACGTGGATTGAAGAGGTTGACTTTATTACATCTACTACTACTACTATTAGTATTATTAAGAGAGTGGTTTTGTGTTAAGATAAAGTTATGGACAAAAACAATAATGGATGTTAGTGTATGTCGTGGATCCGAAAAACACTTGCTTATGTTTTGTAGCTCTACTGTTTAATAGTGACTTGCTTGTTAGAATAAATAAATAATATAATAAAAACACTTGTTATGATGTATCTGTTTGTAGTTATAAAAATATTTTCTTTTTTCATCTCTTAATGTTTATTGAGAGTAGTGAGTGGTGTTCATGGTTAATCAGCATACTATAATTATTAACATGTATGTTTTGTTCTTAGTATAATTAGATGATAATATTTAAAGATAATGTGTTAATCTTATTATGGTTAATCATAAACACCTCTAGAAACTAATGATCAGAAACTGAAATTGGAGGGGTAAAAGGAAAGGTTCCAAAATAGGGTTTAATTTTGGTAATGGGAAGGGAACAAGAGCATGTGGGCATTTATGTTATGCATGTCCATTTGTTTAGGTAAGCTGATTTAGGCACATCATGGTGGAGAGGGGGGAAAGGAAGATGTGTGTTTATGGTAGAAGGAAGCTACTCGGAAATGGAGGGTGGGTTTACACTAAAAGAGAGAGTTGTTCGGGATAAAACTCAAAATTTAATTTAATTATGATTGAAGTGATATTTTTGTACCAATAACAAGTTGATTTAACGAGATGAGGCATTAAATCTTTTAACCAAGGTTATTTGTTCAAAATTTAACATTATAAATAGAGAAAATTAAATTGAAAGGATCGTTCTCATATAGGCGTGTCAACACCAATAATTAAACAAAAAAAGTGACCTCTGGTCAGCACACAAGTTTGTTTCATGAGTATTTACACTATTAGCATAAAAGTAAATTGGTATAGTATTTTTTTATAGAATTATTATAGTAATTTTATTTAATTAGTTCGAAGTAATTAATATTTTTATTAAATAAAGAGGCATTACATTGTTTGATTATAGTATGAACTAGAAAAAGACTTGAATATTTTCTCAGTATAACCAGCTTAAACTTTATTGATACAAGATGTAACTATTTATACACAGGATCCCTATACTAAACCATGACAGCTGTTTAACAGAATAACAGATTTACAACTGAAATGTATTTCTAGCTATATTTTCTTGATCTTCTACAGACTCACATATACATGAATGTCTAACATACTTCCACCTTTCTTTATCTTTCTTCTTGCTGCTTCTTCTACCATACTGCCTGAATCTTCCTATTCTTCTTTTTGTTGATGAAACAAAACACTATTAGCACTTTGTAAACTTAGCTCTTCAGCAGAAAAGAATCTTAAATATTTTCTGAGTCGAACAAAAAAAGCTGCTGACAAAGGTTTAGTTAGAACGTCTGCAACCTGATCTAAAGTTGGTACATAATTAATCTGAAATGACCCTTCTGCAACTTTTTCTCTTACAAAGCACAAGTCAAGCTCCACGTGTTTAATTTTTGCGTGATGGACAGGATTTGATGAGTGCGCAATTGCACTCGTGTTGTCACACCAAAGAACAGGTGTAGAAGAGAGATTCCAAGTTCAGTAAGGAGAGACTTGATCCACATGGCTTCGCACATTGCATTGGCCAAACTTCTGAATTCAGCTTCAGTCAAAGACTGTGAAACAACACCTTGTTTTTTAGAGCTCCAGCCAACAAGATTACCACCAAGATATATACAGTGACCAGTTGTTGAACGCCTATCATCTTGATTTGTTCCCCAATCAGAATCTGAATAACCAACTAAAGTTGTAAGAGCTGGAGCCATACAGAAAAACAATCCATGATTCATAGTGCCCTTGAGATACTTGACAATCCTTCTAACAGCCTTCCAATGCTTATCTAAGGGAGATTGCATGTATTGACTGACCTTATTCACAACAAACTGTATATCTGGTCTGGTTGTGCACACATGTTGTAGTGTACCCACAACCTGTCTATAAAGAGTGTCATCTGAACATGGATAGCCATCGGTAGCAGACAAGTGTGGTGTGGTTACCATGAGTGGGTGTCGGATTAGTATTCAACATTTTTGTCTTCTCAAGCAGCTCCAAAATGTGCTTATTCTGACTCAAGATTATCCCCTGTTCAACACGCTGAACAGTCATGCCAAGAAAAAAATCCAAGTTACCCAGGTCTTTGAGCGAAAAAGCTGCATTTATCTCCCTTATGATAGAATTGACCTCTGTTGCACTATCTCCTGTAATAACTACATCATCAACATAAACTTTGTGATCATTAGTCTCTCGAAAGTATAATGATGCATCAGCTAACGACTCCTTAAACTTGAGATCATCTACAAGATAGGCCCTAAATTTCTCAAACCAAGCCCTTGGGGCCTATTTAAGTTCATAGAGAGACTTCTTCAGTCGACAAACTAACTGATTCCCATTACTGTCTTGTTGTTCAAACCCGGGGGGCTGCACCATATAAACTTCTTCTACAAGATCCCCATTTAGAAAGGTATTATCTACATCAATTTGTCTCAAAACCCAACCTTTGAGGGCCAAACTTAACAAAACCCTGACTGTAACGGGTTTAACAACAGGACTATATGTTTCACTATAATCAAACCCTGCTTTTTGAGAAAAACCTTTGGAAACCAATCTTGCCTTATACCTAGCTACACTCCCATCTGAATTCTTCTTGATCTTAAACAGCCATTTACATCCTATAAGAACTCTATCAGAAGGTAGAACAACCAATTCCCACGTACCTTTACTGACAAGAGCTTCAAACTCTTTTTCCACAGCTTCTCTCCACTTATCTTCCTTCATGGCTTGATAGACATCAGTTGGTTCAACTGTTGTAACATCTACATTAAAGACCTTGGGAAGTATTGTCATATGATGAGTATTTTTGGAAGTATTGTCACCAGAAGTAGTACTAGTAGAAGATATATTCTGACCAGCATTTGATGTAGAACCCTGATCACTTAGAGAAGAGGCGGGAATAGGCAGTAAGACAGGCTCAAGTTGATCAGGTGAACGACCTTGTGTCTCAGGTATATCCATAAGATCATGGTGTGAAGCAGACATAGGTAAGGTAGGAGCTGATATATCTGAAGTTCCCACCAGACCATCAATTGGAATAGTTTGTGCTTCAATTGGTAAACAAACACCTGAACTATCCACTGGATCAAGCAATTGAGCACCAGATTGTATATCAGGCAACTGAACATCAACAGACGTACACGCCTCTGGATTCTCCATTGGATTCTACAACTATTCACAGACTGAAATTAATATTTGTACACACTTCCGGTTCCTCTATTGGATTCTGAACTGGCGATGCACTTGGTTGTACATTGTGAGGCGTTTGACCTGCCGAATTATCGACGAGATTAATTGATAAAGTACTATCAGACAGTGACAAGCTTTTTGTTTCATTCCTTGAGTTTGACTCCAAGCCACGTGAACTAAACTCTTTTAGACTGGAAATTAAAGCAGCACCACTGGATTCTTGATCAGACCTTTGACTTGCACCTCCAGATGAAGCAGACAAGACTGGGACTGGACAACCACCTTTCCTTGCAAATTGTGGTCTACAGAACTTAGAAACAACAGCTGTTTCATCTTTTCCCTTGCTAGACACTTTACCTGCAAAAGGAAACTTAGTCTCATTAAACTAAACATGTCTAGACACAAAAAACTTACCATCACTGCTGAGACACTTATAACCCTTCTGATGAGCACTGTAACCCAAGAAAATACAGGCTTGTGACCTATATTGTAGCTTGTGTCGATTATAAGGCCGTGTCAAAGGATAACACTGGAAACCAAAAACTTTCAAGCTATTGTAATCTGGTTTTTCCTTGAAAAGCTTCTCATAAGGAGACAGTCCCTGCAAAACTACAGTTGGCATTCTATTAATCAAATGAACAGCTGTATAAAAAGCATCGGACTAAAACCTGAAAGGAGCTGAAGCCTGAGCCATTAAAGTAAGTCCAACCTCCACAATATGTCTATGTTTACGTTCTACTATGCCATTTTGTTCTGAAGTATATGGACAAGTGTTGCGTAAAACTATACCATTCTAACCTAAATATGGAAGCAAAGGTTTAAACTCAGAACCACAATCAGTTTGAATAGCTTTGAGTTTACAATTGAACTCTCTTTCAGCCATCTTATGAAACGAAACAACAATGTTATAAACATCAGATTTTCATTTCAAAAAATATATCCAGGTATACCTGGTACAAGCATCAACAAAACTTATTTAATACGAGTAATTATTTGACATCAAGGGAGCATGCCCCCACAAATCTATTTTCACCAATTGTAAGGGCTGATCATAAGTAGTTAAAGAATGTTGAAAAAAAAGCTTATGACTCTTACCAAGACGACAAGCTTCACAAAAGAACATTTTATTATCAGAAGTAATATTACAAACAGCCAACATTTTACTCAAAGTTGCATTAGAAGGATGCCCTAACCTTCTATGCCATAGCTCTAGAGAATTATCAGAAACAAGATTACATTCAGACACCTTTTTCTCCATATCAGAACTAGGAGCACTACAGGACTCTAAGCAAACAGAAAAAGCACTAGTATCGTTAGAAACAAACTCATCAGATCCAAAACGGCAACCAGCAGCAGAAGAAGCATGATTCAAGCCTTCAACAGACGAGAGCTTGTACAACCCTTCATTTTCCAAACCGTGCAGAAGCACCTGATGGGTTGCTAGATCCTTCACAACACAAAAGCTTGGATAACATTCAAATGATACATTATTATCTTTGGTGAACTTCGAGACTGAAAGTAAATTTTTCTTAATAGAAGGCACATGTAATAAATTATTAAGCATTAACGATCTAGACTGAGAATTTAAGGAAGCCTTACCAACTTTTGAAATAGGAACAACCATCCTATTAGCAACATATACTCTAGTAGACCCAAAATAAGAAGAAGATTGAATAATCATACCTACATCGGGAGTCAAATGCGTTGTTGCCCCTGAGTCAGGATACCAGGCAGTATCCCCATACCCAGTAACAACAACATCCTCTGTAACAGCCAATTCAAAGCTTACCATATGAACCGACTCATCATTTTGCGCATCAACTTGTTCATCCACCACTTCACCAGAAACAAAGCAATGGTTGGCAGACGTATTTCCAATCCCTTCAAACATTTGATCGAACCGAAAATAACACCGGCTGGCCAAATGGCCAATCTTGCCACAAATCTGACACTGAACCCTCGATCTTGCTTGACGACCACCACGTCCACGAAACGATCCACCACGATTAACTTGAAAGACTGGAAAAGTTTCTCGAGTACGTAACCCTTGATCAAGATAATTCCTCGGAACAAAACCCTGACCTTGAAACGGCCTTGGAAATGAAAAACTTTGATCTTGAAACGATCTTAAAAACCAGTGTTGGAAAGACAAACCCCAGAATTAGGGATACCATTCTGATATCCCAAAGAGCTACTCATAGAATAGGGCTGGCTCGAAGGACCAAAAAAAAATGTGGGCTAGAAGAATGTAGGCCTTTTTCACATCATGAAAATCGGCCTAGTCGGAACTAGGTTTCGGTGATCGGAAATTTTGAATCCGATATGTTACACGTTTGTAATAGTTGACTTCTGTACCCTCTTTTTGTAATGAATCACAATTTGGTCCTATTTGAGTGGATGAACTTCTTTGTATGAAATTCAAAGCCAAGATGCAAATTCTGAGCTAGGCGTATCGATACGGTCAAGCCAGTATTGATACGGACCAACTGTTAATAACTAACTTATATGTTTGGGCATGAGCGTACCGATACAATCACGAGCGTATTGATATGATTCCCCTGTTTTGAATATGTTTGAAGTCAAAATTGAAAGGAAAGTAAGCTAGGCGCTTACTCACCTCCTTCCTTGACCATTCCCATGTGAAATCATCAGAAAAGTGATTTATATCAGGTGAAAAGAAGTGATTAGATGATGAGCTTGAATTGAGAAAACCCTTGCCCAAGGGAAATGCTTTTATTGGTCCAAACTTTGTTGGGCAATCATTAAAAGAATTTAATGTGGTTTTTATATGAATAATAAATAGAGAAGCTTTCATTCTCTCATCTTTCTATCTTTAAACCCCCCGGTAAACTAAACTCAAACTTTGTTACCAAATTAAGCAAGCTCGTCCATTGTTGTCTTCAACCTCTAGCTAAGCTAGCACCTTGGTGCAATCCTCGATCATCGTTCGACTTTCAATATCCCGTTTGAAAGCTCATAGCTCGGTAAGAAAAAACCCTCATTCAATTTAATGATTCCAATCTTTGTTGGAGCTTAATTTCGAAATTAGGCTTTCTCAATTTATGTGGAAACCCATGAATTAAGAGTTTGATTTTGTTAATTCGATGTTGTTCCTAAACTCCAATAAATTCAAAATATGTTTTCAATCCTTAATTCAAACTCTAATATAACCCTTAATTTGTGCTAGCTCAAGTGTTGGAGAAAGACTCATTGTCATCCCCGAAGGAAGCTAGGCATATCGAAATTTTGATTCGAGAACCTCATAATCAAGGTGAGTGTAGTCGTGTCAAGGGAAAGGCTCGCTGCCATCCCGTTGCATTATTGTGGTTTGCTATGCATTGTGTCAAAGCTCAAGTAGAGCAATCGGCTATAAATGTGAATGGTAAGGTTGGGTAAGCCATTGTGTTATTTTGATATGGTTATGGGTATATATGTGACATATGATTTTATATAAATGAACTATGAAAATGATATGTTGAAATACGAACAAATATGTTATATTATGTGAAATTGATATGGCTATGTGATAATTCGATGTACACGTGTACGATGATATGTTATGGAGCTATGGCTCACTTACGTTTCCGATATGTTATGGCCTACGGGCACAAAGGTAAGAAAATACATTGATATATGTGAATCCTGGACATTTGTGAGTTTTGGATACAATTGGCATGCCATAGGATTATTTGAGCTCGTATAAGTAAGGGTTGGACTACGGTCCGGGGCTACGGCCTATATGTGGCGGAAATAAGGATAGATTGTGTAAGGGACTTATTCGGAGCTACGGCTCAAGGCTACGACCTATTTTTCGATATAAGTGTTGGTGTAAAGGGGAATCCGTGTATCCATTTGTTACATTGTCCAAGGGAATTAATAAGTGTTTAAATTATGCTATGTTTATGTGAGAATATGATAAATGGTTCGAAGCATGATGCTTATGTAATTGAAGATGTTATTGTGATGCTTAATTATGTTGCCATGCCATTCATGATGATAGATTGACATGCTATCCTATTATGTTTGTTATGAGTACCTCACTAGGCTATATAAGCCTAACATATGAGCATGTCTCATGCATTTCAAGACCTTGAAGCATCCCGAGCTCCAATCGTGTAATCTACGGTTGTAAGTCACCTCCCTTACCATATGTATGTTTACTTTTGTTTCCGAACTCCTAGTGAGGTGGCATAAGGTCTAAACGTGTTGAAATGACTTATTTTGATATGTTTTTATAAGCCTAAAATAGCCTAAGTGATGTATGTGTAATATGGTATATTTTGGGATTGGTAACCTAGTTAAAATGAGCTTAAATGCACTAATGGATAAAATCTTAGTAAATGGATTTGAAATGCTCTAAAATTTGACATGCGATTAGAAATACTATTTTTAAGATTGCTGGTTAAGTTTGATAAAATTTGAAAAATGTTTGATTGGGTAATTCGAACAAAAACCAGTAAAATTCTGTCATTACAGGTCAAAGCGTATTGATAGGGTGATGGCGTATCGATATGATCAAGCATAATTGGCTAAAAGAAAACATGGTGTACTGATACGATTAGGTCGATCGGTATGAATTTTGGTCACTAGAATCTGGATGGGAAAAAGGTATCGACACGGTCATAGAGCGTATCGGTACGGAGTTAACGCGGTCAACGCGTATCGATACTGGACTAGCTGTATCGGTACGGGTTTGACATCCTTCAAATCCGAAATCTGAAATTAGGCTTAGCGTATCAATATGGCCTTTAGGGTATCGATACGGTGTTGGTTAATTCTGTTATAAAGAATAAAAATAAGTTTTAGGCATTTTGCAATTTGGTCACTAACAACTATACAATCTAATTAATCAGGTTAACAATATCCGATAGTAATGGAACTTCATAGATTTATAATTGGTAAGTTTAATTACAAGTCGGTAATAAAGAATTCGAGTTAGGATCGCTAATTTGTAAAGTTTACAATTTAGTCCCTAAGTTTGTAAAAGGTTAAAATTGACCCCGATTCTAATAAGACTAGTAACAAACATGTTTGATAAGTCTTGTAAATGAATAATAAAATACTCGAACTAGTTTTAAACTTCGATTCCATCTTCCGATCTCTGAATAAGTTTTCGATAACATTTTTCGACCCATATTTCTACCAGATCGGGAAATGGGTGTTATAGTTATGGTATTAGAGCCTAGGTTTAGTCGATTCTAGGACTAAATTAAAGCCCGTTACGAGTCCATATGTACTTATGCCACCTAGGAGTTATTTGTATTTGTTATCTATGACTTGTAGCTTACACGATTCAATCTTTCTATATGATTAGATCCGAATATGTCTGCGCCTACTGATAGACGTGATAATGATGACCCAAATCTTGGCTCATCCTCTACGTAAGGGGATAATCTGAGGGCAGAAGTTAGGCTCGAACAAGTTGGGCAAAATAATCCGCCTCGTCTTCCGTCAATGCCGCCCGCTCAGCAAGAATATCTGATATCCATGGCTGACATGATTAAGCAAGTGGTTGTGTCCATCCGACAAGAACCACCCCTTCAGCCTGCTACAACCACCCCGACTATTTTGAGGGCACCTATTGATAAGCTTAAACAATAACCGGTTTACACCTTTACCGGCCAGGACCTGAACAACCCTGAAGTCACAGAATATTGGTTGGAGAACACTTTAAAAGTGCTGAATAAGCAAATGAAGTACCCCGAAGAACATAAACTCGAGTGCGTCTTAGCCTTGATTGTTGATGAGCTACAGAGTTGGTGGGATACCGTGACACTCACCGTGCCTGAACATAGAATTACATGGGATTTCTTCCTTTAGGAGTTCTGCAAGAAGTATATCAGTGACCATTACATCGCTGAGAGGCGTAAGAAGTTCCTCCATTTGAGGCAACGTGGAAGGCCCGTAGAGTAGTATATCCAGGATTTCTATAAGTATGTAAGATATGGTGCTGAGATTATACGCACGGAGAAAGAAAAATGCCGGATGTTCGTTAATGGCCTATATGACGAAATGCATCATCATTTCACTATTTTGGAGTTAGAGGACTTCCAAACTTTGGTTAATCGAGCCATTGCTGCTAAAAGCCTCCTAGAAGGCTTCCAAAAGAAAGAAATGGAACCAGGCCCGATTTGATAAGAGGTTTTGAGATGATTCTAAGCCACCCACATCTTAGAAGAAAGGTAGACAATAGGACCAGAAGTCTGTTACCTTTCAACAGCTACTACGATCCGGTTATATACCACAGTTCAGTCTATAGGAACATTTGTTGCTTGCACAGCTTTAGTAGACAGTACATGTGGTTCTACGGGAAAGGTTCTCATATTCTTTTGTGTAATTTCTACCAAAAGAGGCACCCGAGTAGTGTCGTAGACAATTTGGATTATGCTATCTTTACGGTGAATCTGGCCACTTCATCAGGCAGTGTCCATAGAATTTGTACGCCCCTACCTCTGTAGCTTCTTAGAACAACCCTAGCAAGGGTGATGAGTAAAGCAAGTGCAAACTGGATCAGCGGGGAGACCTCGCAACACCAATGCCCCTCCGACCAGTCGTGACCCTCAGACTTCAGCCCAAATATACCATGTTCAGAGTCGTGAGCAGGAGGATGATCCTGATGTGATTGTAGGTATGGTAGAATTATGTTATGATCTTGTTTATGCTTTGGTAGATCCAGGCTCTACATATTCTTTTGTTAGCGAACCTTTGATTGCAAAGTATGCCTTAGAATCAGAACCGGTCACTTCCATGATTGTTGTCTCTAATCCGTTAGGAGGTAGTGTGATCATTCTATGGGTTTGTAAAGCTTGCCCTCTAAGGATCTAAGAGATCCATTTCTCGGCTAATTTAATGGCTCTGACCCTTTCGAGAGTTCGATTTCATATTAGGCCTCGACTAGTTAGCCGAACACCAAGCATGTGTGAACTGTTCGAAGAAGAATTTATATTTTTATGGACTCGGTAAGGGAAGCATAACCCTGATGAAATCCAAACTCGAGCCTAAGAAGAATCTCATGTATGCTATGAAAGATCTAAAACTTGAAAATGTACATGTTGTGAAAAAATTTATGATGTGTTTTTCTTGATGAACTTTCGGGACTTCCTCCCACCCGAGAAGTGGAATTCGGGATAGAAGTGCAACCTGGGACTACTCCGGTCTCTATCACTCCGTATAGAATGGCTTCCGTAGAGTTAAGAGAGCTAAAGGCCTAAATCCAATACCTTTTGGATAAGGGATTTATTCGACTGAGTTTCTCACCCTAGGGAGCACTAGTGTTGTTCGTTAAGAAGAAGGATGGGTCGGTGCGCCTATGCATTGACTATTGTCAATTAAACAAGGTGACAATTAAGAACAAGTATCCATTACCGAGAATCGATGACCTTTTGATCAGTTGAAAGATGTTTCTGTGTTTTCCAAGATAGATCTCCGATATGGATATTACCAAATGCCGGTGAAGGAGTCTGATATTCCAAAGACTGCCTTCCGAACCAAATATGGCCACTATGAATTTTTAGTGATGCCTTTTGGGCTCACAAATGCACTGTAGCTTTTATGGACCTGATGAATTGTGTATTTCGACCATACCTTGATAAATTCGTGGTTGTCTTCATAGATGACATCTTGATCTATTCTAAAGATTATGCCACCCATGGGGAACATCTCTGGATTGTACTCTAGACTCTCTGAGAGAAACAATTATATTCCAAGTTCAACAAATGTGAATTCTGACTATCCAAATTGTCCTTCCTAGGTCATGTGATCTCTTCTGCAGGAATTCAAGTTGACCCGAAGAAGATTCAAGCAATTCTTGATTGGATTCCTCTGAAGAATGTGGGAGAAGTTCGTAGTTTTTTGGGCCTTGTTGGCTACTACCATAGATTCGTTAAGGGGTTCTCACTGATTGTTGCCCCCTTGACGAAGCTCTTCTGTAAGGACACTCCTATTTCGTGGATTGTGGATTAGCAAAGGAGTGTCGATCAGCTCAAGCAAGTCCTTACTCATGCCCTTGTCTTGGTGCAACCCGAGTCGGACAAAGATTTCACCGTTTACAGTGATGCATCCCACCTGGGATTAGGCTGTGTTCTGATACAAGAAGGCAACTCAAGCCACATGAGCTAAACTATCTGACTCATGATCTGGAGTTAGCCGCCGTTGTGTTTGCTTTGAAGATTTGGCGACACTATCTGTATGGTGAGAAATGCTACATATACACCATTCATAAGAACCTGAAATACCTTCAAACTCAAAAGGAGTTGAACCTTCGTCAACGCTGGTGGATGGAGCTTTTAAAAGACTATGATCTGGTCATTGATTACCATCTCGATAAAGCCAATATTGTGGTTGATGCTCTTAGCCGGAAGCCCACTCATTCTCTAAGATGTTTGAATGCTCATTTTCGGCTCAAGAAGTGTGGCAAGTAGTTGGCTGAATTGAGAGTGCAGTCGACCATTATATCTTGAATCAAAGCACTCCAAGAAAACGATGCGGAGTTGCAACCTCTCATTGACAAGGTCAAGGATAACACAGATCCTGACTTTACTATGAACTCCGAAGGCTTTTTATGTTTCCGCAACCGTATCTGTGTGCATGATGATGATGATCTTCAGAATCAGATTCTGAGTGAAGCTTATTCTAGCCCTTTCTTTGTTCACCTGAGAGCTATTAAAATGTAGAAGGATCTAAAGGAGCTATATTGGTGGTCCAAAATGAAGATCGAGATCACAGACTTTGTGACTAGGTGCTTGACTTGCCAACGAGTTAAAACCGAGCACAAAGTGTCTATCGGTCTTATGCAGCCTATCGAGCTTTCACAGTGGAAATGAGAGCATATTACAATAGACTTTGTAAGTGGCCTACCTATGACACCGAAGAAGAATGATGCTATTTGGGTCATTGTGGACCAATTTACTAAGTCCGCTCATTTCCTTCCGGTGAGAATGGATTTCAGTTTGCCTAAGCTCGCGGCGATGTATATATGTAAAGTTATTTGGTTAGACAGAGTCCCTGTGTCTATTATCTCCGATCGTGACCCTCGATTCGCGGCTCAGTTTTGGAGGAGCTTACACGAGGCCATGGGAAGTGCACCTTAGCACTGCTTTCCATCCTCAAACCGATGGCCAATCTGGTAGAGTTATTCAGGTAACTCTAAACCCTCCTTTGAATTGTGTGTCTAAATACTTCGTGTCAATCTCGATTCTTCCTTGTAGATTCTGTAAGATATACTCAGAGCTTGTGTCATCGACTTCGGGAATACGTGGGAGAAATCCCTATATTTAGTCAAGTTTGCATACAACAACAGTCATTAAGCCTCAATTCAAATGTCCTCGTTGTAGCGACGTTTTTGAAATTCTAAGTTTAAGGGTTTTCCACTTTTATTGAAAACATTTTATTAAAATGGGAGATTTCTTTTAAAACACTCTTTTGAGATAAAATCGGGAGTCCCCACCGATCACTTGGGTAAGGTAGACCGGACACTGGAGAACAAACCAGAGATTTTTGGGTTTGGGAGTCAGTTACGTGTGGGGAAGGGTTAGCACCCCTACAACGCCCAAAATTGGTACCAAAAGTTTTACCGCTTATCTAATATTGGAAATTGTGAATTTAAAGTGACAAATTAAATTAAAATTCGGTTATATAAGTGAGTATATTTTAAGGGTCCTATTATTCGAGAAAGAACGCCTGAACCACCACCACTATGACTGGTACTGGCCTCGTTTGTTCCCGAATAAAAGAACAACACATTACAATTAATATTCTGAATGTAAGATAATAACGATTTAAATAAACATACATGGCTAATAAATATCAATGAAGGCATAAAAGGATTCCAAATTACCACCTCTAAGCATATATTACATGGAAACTATGTTATATATTATAAAAGCTACATATATATATATATTATATATAGCCCATATATTATATATTTTAAACCCACATATTATACACATACTTTAGAAAATTATATTATGTATATACTATATTGTAACAAACTATACTTATCATCTATAGATTAAATACATTACTAATCTATGTATAAAAAAACATGTATTATATGCTTTGTAAAAAACTATATATATTACGTAGGTAAAACTATATATTATACTTGTTAAAACCATTTATTTAGATATAATAAAACCTTGCATTATATACTGTCATACATTATATAAAAACTATGCATTATACTACACATAAGCAAATATTAACAGATATTATGCTAATATAACATGCATATATCAAAGGCAACATCATAACATATATAAACATAAAACATGGACTGAAATTAAAGAAAACTAAAATGCAATGCTGAAATTAAAAGAAATGAAAGCCCGAACAAAATTGTAAGACATTTTGAAAGTCTAGTGGCCCTGGGGGTTATTTTGAAACGCGAGAGGACTCGGGTCGTGATTAGAGTGGGGTGGAGGGGGTTTATTATGGGAATAAACCGTTTTTAAAATTTAAGCCCGGTATAAATGCCAACTTAAACCAGAAAATAAAGTTTTTCTTATTTGTTATAACAACCCAAATTATAAGAGCTTAATATCGCTATGTTAGGGTTCATACGAACCCAGAAACCGGCGAGTGGTCAGCCATGCACCGCTGCGTTTCCCAGTTCCCGGCGACATTCTGTCGTGTCGGCCGCCGGTGCGTACTTCAAACCAACCCCAAAAAACCTCATTTTCAATCCAAGACCAAGTCTAAAACCCCTTTTCTTTAAAACAACCTTGTTCATCCTCTTTTTGACAAAAACCGAAACAAACCCCCTTTTTGGTTACCACTCCGTCCAACTCACCCCTCATGGCCTTCAAAGAACCAGATGTCTTATCGTCGGCCAGAAGCCGAACCGTCACGGGGATGCGAATCGGAAAAGAAAGGTAAAAAACCCGAAATTCTTTTTTATGTATATGCATTTCGAATGCAAGGAAAAAGTAGAGATTACCTCTGAAAATCTTTGTTATTCTCTCTATTGCTCGAAAATCCAGTATCCATTACAATTGTTTGGCTTTTTGATTATATAGCCGAGTAGATAGATTTGAATACATACAAAGTTAAAATTTCACTAATTGTTTGTTCGGATTGTTATTGCCTGCAAATTTCTGAGTTTAGCTTTTGCTATTTCAGCTGTCTAATGCCATATTTTCTTTTGTCGTATGTTGCTGGTGCACTCGAACGAGGAAGGGGACGATGACTGGTCATGGCAGATGGTGTGGGGGAATTGAGCTATCAGACACGTGGCTCGCACTCGCGCGTGGAGGCTGAGGAGCCGGCGCGTGCAACGTACGCGAGAGTCAAACGGTCAAATTCGATCTGGATCGTTCGATCAGATATGATCCAACGGCTGAGATTTTGCCTAAAATGGACGGTTCATATGGTACTTGGGGGTTTATATGGCAGCACTGTACGCGTGCGTGAGAGACAGATGATCCGCGTGTGGTGGAGCTTATCATCCGAGGGGGTGTCCTAGTTTTAATCTGGATCGTTGGATCCATCTTGATCCAACGACTCTCTTTTGGCTGCGCATCAACAAAGAAGGGTTGATCAGATAGGCTATAGGGTTTTTGGTTTAATGGTTCTAGGCCTAATGGGCTAATGTAATATTGGGTTATGTAAATGGAATCTGAATAAACTTGGGGCCTTTTTTATTTATCTGATACATTCTATATATGGGCTGATGATAAAGTATGTTTCTATTAATTGGGCTTTATCTATTAATAATTTTTTGGGTTTTTCAATTTAAACTATATAACATGATAACAAGATAATAATAATAACATGCACATATAATACACATATATAAATAAACACTCAAACATTCGCACACATTACATACACATTATACGCCTAATAGCCTAATAATGCAATAATACACGCAATATACATACTCACATTCACATTTAAATATTAATGACATTATTAATACATACAACCCACACATATGATATACATATAATATATAAACATACACATATTATATATACATACACATATACATGCTTAAAATAACATTAGTGGTTAAACCTTTTTTTGGGTTTTAGAGTTCTAATAAAAGGTAAGATAAACAAAGCCCAATATCTACTTGTAGTAGGAACATACATGTATATAAGCCCCTTATTAAAAAATAAAAGCGAGAAATAAAAAGAATAGATCCATCCCGGACAAAATTAGTGATTACAGCTGCCCTTCTTTGCTCATTCTAGTAAAACAAGGGTAGAGCAAAGACTATAAACACTAATTTTGTCCTACTTTCTGTTCGAGGGTTTGAAGCAACGAATCCTTACTATATGAGACTGTCCATTTCACTCCCTTCGAAATCTTGGGGCCATAAGTTCTTTCTACGTAGAACTATTTCTTTTTGGCTTTTGAATTGCAAGTTCTTCCTTTATAGAACTTTTCTCTTCTTCTCGTTCGAAGCCTTGGATCTACGAGTTCCTTCTATACAGAACCCTTCGCTTTTGAGATCCTGGGGCTGCAAGTCTTTCTATATAAGACCTCTTTTGCTTATGAGTTTCTTCTATATAAAACTACTTGCTTTGAAATCTTCAAGTTCCCCTATATTGAACGTTGGGATGGTACTTCGCTTTCTGATGGCACAAGTACCAAGAATTTATCCATTGCTTCCCAAGAGGCTGAAGGTTGGGAGACCAGATGGTAATATCTTACTTTCTCAGTGTAGAAGCATAGAGAGCACCTGCCAAAACAAACATAGTGTTTCGATGATATGTATTAGCGCGCGCCTAACTTGAGGATGCCTATTTATACATGATGCATGAATAATGGCATCGTTATGTGAATGCCCTTTTTCATGTTGATCAACCTTTCTTCGACCATCTTCTTGTTCATGTCTTCTTCTTCTCGATTCCTTGTACTAACGTTATCCCTTTTGATGTTTAGGCTTAACCATCTTAGCCTTCTTTTCTCAAATTCCCAGTTCCCTTTTCCAAAGTGTCTTTTAAGGTCTTCGTTTTTCTTTTTAGTGTCGTCTCGATCTTTTATTCGTTATTTCTTTCTCTTTTGTTTTCTTTTCTTCTTTATATTATTATTTTTTATTTTTTTCTCTTCTCTTCTTTTTTTTCCCCTTTTTTACAGTGCCCTTTCAGGTTTTCACTTTCAAATTATTTTGGCTTAGCAAGCATTTCGCTTTAATCATCTCATTGCTTGAAGCCTTCCATTCGCTTGAACCTCGGTATATAGGAAAAGTTTGAGATTCATTTCTGCCCTAGGACCAACTGTGCCTGAAAAGGTTAGAACACATCCATACACATAAATCTCTTGCTTATCATGAATCTATATTAACTTCCTTGCAGGACGTTTGGTAGAAGAGATAAGAGAAGTCTTAAAGTAATACTTCATTAATGTTTAAAATTTTGGAATAATTTAAAAGTCATGGCAAACATGGAAAAAAAAAGAAAATAAGGCATGATACAATGCCCCAAACATCGACTGTATGAATGATTCGAGAGCCCATCGACCGAAATAGATTGCTCGCTTGAGGTTCTTCACTGAAGCTCCTGATATCCTGGGAGATCTTGCCTATTGGATACCTAATCTTGAAGGCTTGTCTATGCCGCCCTTTCAGGTTTTCAACTCAGATCCTCATTTTGGTTTTAAGACGCCCTCTTCGGGTTTTCACCTCAAACCTTCATTTTTCTTTCTTTATTTTCTTCTTTTTTTCTTTTTTCTTCTTTTTTCTTTTTACTCTTTTTACGCATAGTATTTCTTTACCGAGTCTGAGTTCACTGGATTGCTTAACTCATTCCCATCCATTTCTGTTAAAATTAATGTTCCTCCGGAAAATGCCTTTTTAACAACGTAAGGCCCTTCCTAATTAGGCATCCATTTTCCTTGGAAGTCTTTTTGAGTATGCAAGATCCTTTTAAGCACCATATCTCCTTCTCAAAATTCCCTTGGGCGAACCTTTTTGTAGTAAGCTCGCATCATTCTCTTTTGGTACATTTGACCATGGAAAATGGCTTTTAGTCTCTTCTCCCCAATGAGATTCAACTAATCAAACTGTGATTGTACCCACTTGGCCTCTTTCAACTTTACCTCATTCAATATCAGCAATGACAGAATTTTCATTTCCATAGGTAGAACCGTTTTCATACCATAAACCAAGGAATAGGGTGTTGCCCCCGTTGACGTACGTACGGACGTTCAGTAAGCGAGCAGGGCAAACGAAAAATTTTCATGCCAATCTTTAAAAGTATTTGTTGTCTTCGAAATGATTTTCTTGATATTTTTGTTTGTCACCTCTACTAGCCCGTTCATCTTGGGACGATAGATGGTGGAATTATGGTGCACTATGTTGAATTGCTCACACACATCAATCATTATCTTGTTGTTCAAGTTGGAAGCATTGTCGGTGATGATCATTTCTGGCAAACCATACCGGCAAATTATTTTTTTCTTCAAGAGCTTACAAACCATTATTCTTGTGATATTGGCATAGGAAGCTACTTCCACCCACTTAGTGAAATAGTCGATGACCACCAAAATAAAATGATGTCCATTGGACTTCATTTGGGTGAATTTGACCAATGACATCCATGCCCCATACAGCAAACGACCATGGCGAGTTCATGGTGTGCAACGGTAAGGGTGAGGAATGGATCCTATCGGCATATATCTGGCATTTGTGGCACTTTTTGCATAGTCGATACAATCCTCTTCCATAGTTGACCAAAAGTAACCGTATCTCATAATTTTTTGAGCCATTGAGAAACCGTTGGCATGTGTCCCACATAACTTGTCGTGTACCCGGCTAATATACTTTTAGCTTCTCAAGCATCAACACATCTTAACAAAATTTGGTTTTTTCCTCTTTTGTATAAAATTTCCTCGTCTAGAACATATCTTGCTGCCATCCTCCTAATGGTCATTTTGTTGTTTTCATTGGACACATCGGGAAGGTCTGAAACTTGATATATTGAAGGACATCATAGTACCATGGGCTACTATCTACCTCTTCTTCCAAGTTATAGAAATGAGCTGGTATTTCAAATACTTGCATCTCAATTGGCTTCATTTATGCTTCGGTGCTCGCCTCAAACATTGCATCCAAGGTTGCCAAAGTATCTGCCATATGATTGTCTTCCTTTGAAAGGTAAGCAAAGCTGATATTCTCAAAGTTTTTAACCAACTCTTGGATCAGATCATAATACTTGACCAACTTCGAGTCTCTTGTTTCCCATTCTTTCTGGAGTTGATAAACAACCAAAAATGAATCTCCAAAAACTTGAAGCATCTTGACTTTTCTTTTAATGGCCGCACGTAAGCCTATGACACAAGCCTCGTATTCAGCTATATTGTTTTTGCAAAAGAATTACAACCTACTTGTGAAAGAATAATAGACGTTTTCTGAAGAGATTAACACCGCCCCTATGTTATGGCCTAAGCCATTGCATGCCCCATCGAAATAAAACTTCCACGATTTTTCTTCTGAAGTAGTCTTTTCTTCCATGGTTATGCACATCAAGTCTTCATCAGGAAAATTAAAGTTCAAGGATTCATAATTGCTCGAAGCATGACTGGCAAGGAAGTCTGTTATAGCGCTTCCTTTTATTGTCTTCTGACTTACATAGATAATGTCGTATTCAGACAACAATATTTTCCAACAAGCCATCTTCCCGGTTAATGTTGGTGCTTCCATCAAAAATTTTAGCGGATCCAACTTGGATATCAGCCAAGTGGTGTGGTACAACATGTACTGCCTGGGCCTTTTGGTAGCCTACACTAGTGCACAACACAATTTTTGCATTGGTGGATATCGAGATTGACAATCGACGAACTTTTTGCTCAGATAGTAGATAGCCTTCTCTTTTCTTCCGGACTCGTCATGTTGCCCTAACACACAACCCATCGAATTTTCAAAGACTGTTAAGTACAGGATTAATGGTCTATCTGGCACAGGTGCCACTAGGATTGGAGTATTAGTCAAATACTTCTTGATCTTGTCTAGATCCTCCTGACACTCTTCATCCCATACTCCCGGATATTCTTTCAAAGCAATCTAAAGACAGGGTCACATTTTTCAGTTAACTGAAAAATGAATTGAGATATATAATTTAGCCTCCCAAGAAACCCCAAACTTCTTTTTATTTCTGAGGTGAAGGAGATCTTGAATAGCTTTTACTTTATCGGGGTCAATCTTGATCCCTTTTCGGCTAACCAAAAAACCCAAGAGCTTTCTAGATGTAAGAGTGAAGGTGCACTTGGGCGGGTTGAGCTTTAATTGGTACTTTCTCAATCTTTGGAAAAGTATTCTCAAGTTTCGAATATGGTCCTCTTCAGTTCGTGACTTGCCAATCATGTCATCCACATACACTTCAATTTCTTTGTGCATCATGTCATGGAAGAGGGTCACCATGGCTCTTTGATAATTTGCCCCAGCATTTTTTAGCCCAAACGACATCACCTTGTAACAAAATGTTCCCCACATGATTACAAATGCAGTCTTCTCCATATCTTCGGGATACATCTTTATTTAGTTGTATCTTGAGAAACTGTCCATAAAAGAGAACCACGAATACCCCGCGGTGTTGTCGACCAAAGTATCAATATGGGGTAAGGGAAAATTATCCTTAGGGCTTGCCTTATTGAGATCTCTATAGTCTACACATTTGAACTTTCCATCTTTCTTAGGTATCGGGACTATATTTTCCACCCACTATGGGTATTTGGAAACCTTTAGAAAATTGACTTCATACTGTTTTTTCACTTCTCACGGATTTTCAGCAGCATGTCCGTGTTTATTCTTCTTAGTTTTTGCTAAGCTAGCTTGCATTCTGACCTTATCAGCAGCTTGTGTACCACAATGTTTGTGTTTAACCCTGACATATCTTGATAAGTCCAAGCAAAGATATCTTTGAACTCTGACAATAGATCTATCAACTCATACCTAGTCTTGGACGAGATAGTGGTGCCAATTTTCACTTTTCTTTTTCTTCATTAGCCCCCAAATTGAGGATTTCTAACTCTTCTTGATGGGGTAGGATCTGCTTGTCCTCACTTTCCATTAACCTGAGCAATTCATCCGGGACTTCATATTCCATCTCATCTTCTCATTTATCGATTTTTGCCGGGTACAAAGGTTGCTCAAAATCTATCTCGAGATCAAATTCAGAGTTATTCATACAGTTAATAATAGGGACCCTAAAACGGTTTTAGAAATGAATAGGTATTGGGAAGAGAAATGAATATTCTTATGGAATAAATGAAATAATAAATACTAAATGTAATAAAAAAATACAATAAATATGATGTTTTCCATTTGAGAAAATATGGAAGGCATCTTTTTTCATTGAAAGCAAGCATGTTAACATAGAAGCCCTTTTACAAAAGATCCCTACTGCTTGTGGGAAAAAAACAAGTAGGGTTGGCTCTGAGCATTACTTTGATTCAGACTTAAAAACTACATGTAGGTCCATACTGGTCCAATTGTTGAGTTTTTCTCCTAGAAAGTAGGGCGGATTCCAGATAGAAACTTTCCATCATTTCCTCCATCGGTTATTATATTAACATACATCCCTTCTAGTGCCTCGTTGAACCTTTCTTCCTCTTTGAGTTTGTCATCTTCCAGATTTGCCTCATGCACATTCTGTTTGACATTGATTATCCTAGCTAGACAAGAAAATATCCTTTATGTTGGAGTAAGTTATTGGTTCCCAAGGAATATCTCCGCCTCTGAACCTGGCATTCCTTTGCTTTTCTCTCTTTTTCCATTATAGCTTCCTTTATAGAAAATTGGGCTTGTAACCGAGTCTAAACCGGTCCTTCTTGTTGATGACGCTTTTGGCTCACAGACAACCTTGGAGGTTCATTCCAAGACCTTTTCCTTTCTTAGTTCCTCGTCCCAAAGTCTTCCAAACTGTCATTTTGGTACAAGTGGATAGTCTAGGGCACGGGATCTTGTTTCCTTCCGCGACAAAGGCAAGCATTCATGAATTCTTGAGCTCTAAAAGAGCACTCAATGGCTTCTCATCCATTTGGATGTAAGAAGCATCGGTCGTTACGAAGGCAATAATGTCTTGTTCGGCTCCCACTCTCACCAACTTTCCTTCGATGATGAATTTTAATTTTTGGTACAGTGATGAAGGTAAATCCCCGGCCGAATAAATCCATGGCCTCCCTAGCAAACAATTGTAAGTTTGCCTAATATCTATCACCACAAACTCAACTACGTACTCGGTAGGCCCGATTAATAGAGGAATATCGATCTTCCCGATCACATCCCTTTAGGTTCCATCAAAAGCTCTGACAAAGTTATGGCAGGGCTTTATGTATGAACTATCGATGGGTAGCCTTTGTAGAGTCGCCATCAGTAACACATTCAAGGTAGATCCGTTGTCAATGAGCACCCCAAGTAGAACATGCCCTTTACAATGGGTTGTAATGTTCAATGCTTTGGTTGATCTCATACCCTCGTCTGGAATCTCGTCATCGCTGAAGGTGATGTAATTATTTGCAGCAATATGCCCCACTATCTAATCCAAATTACCCACTGAAATATCATTTGGGATGAAGGTTTGGTTCAAAACCTTCAATAGTGCACTACGGTGTTTTTCAAAGCTCAACAATAGTTCAAGCACTAAAATCCGGGCTTGTTGTTTTCGGAGTTGTTCCACGATGCTATACTCGTTATGATTCAAGAATCTTAAAAACTCTGGTGCTTATGTTTTTGTTACCGGCTCATTTATCTTTATAGAAGGTTCTTTCCCAAATATCTTCTCGGGCTCGGTCATTACAGCCTTACCATTGTCTTTTGGCGCTTTCGCCGCTTTTAACGTTTCTAGTGAATAACACATACCACTTCTTGTGAAGTGTCCCACCTCGTTTATTGTCTCAGCTTTCGGATCCACCGATTCCCCCTCTTGTACTAACTTTACCTCTTTGGGTGACTTCTCATTTCCTTGTGGTTCTAAACTATCTGGTACTGAGATGTTGGCGGCATAACTCCAAGGAACTTTTGAGTGTCTTTGAAAGGAAAATGATGTTGGAGCTGAGATTATAAGCTTATGGGCCACCTTAGAACTTCTTCCTTGAGGTGGGTTTTCCTCTCTTGGCTTGAGCGAGATTTTAAACGGCCTATCTACCCCATATTGGACCTTAGAGTCACCCGACGTGCACACGTCCAACTCCTTTCCTTTGGCCTTTTTGAAGAACTCGGTCTCCTTATTGTCCATCAAATTTTGAAATACTTTCTTGAAATCTTCACAATGCTGGATTTCATGTCCCTTCTCTTGGTGATATTCACAGTAAAGGCCACATTCTTCTTGTACTATTTCCACGCCCCTCTCAATTAGGCGTGCCATGCATAGCTGTTGGAATACCTACCTCAAAGGGGATTTAATCTCAGCCACACTCATTTTGCCTTTCTAGTGCATTACTCCTCGATGACATTCACACCACGACCTATATGGTTCGGTAGCGGGTTAGCACCTACATTTGGTTCATCCAATTGCAATACCTCAGTCTTGATCATATTTTGAACAAACATTTTAAACACAATGCAATTTTCAATCGAGTGCCCGGGACACCGGCATGATAATCGCAATTTGCCTTGGGATCATACCATGTGGGATAGGGTGGCTCAAATGGAGTGACATAATATGGCCTAACCAAATCAGCCTTGTGTAGCTGTGAGTATAATTCGGCATACGACACTGGCAGAGGAGTGAATGACATCTTCTCATTTTTCTTCTTTGAGGGTCTTATCTCTTTCTTGTTTGGGCCTTGTCCGCCTCCAATTGTGCCTTGTGGCTGATAAATAGTGAAATTCTTCGGGTTAGTGTAGGTGTTTGTTGCATTCACCTCATTATCTTTCCTTTTGTAGTTCTTTTAGGAATTTTCTTCACTATCAATTCTCTCACTCTTTATAGCCATCTCAATTGATTCCCGGTTCTTACCATGTCGGTAAAATTTTGGGTGGTGTTGTTTATCAATTGGTCAAACAATGTGCCCCTCAAAGTATTCACAAACATTAGTGTGATCTCATACTCGGGGATTGGCGGCTGAATCTGAGTAGCCACATCGCACCACCTTTGAGCATACTGACGCAAACTCTCGTTTGACCTTTGTTCCATGCCTTCTAACATGATTCAGTTTGGTGTCATGTCGGTCACATGCTTGTATTGCTCTATAAAATCCCTTGAAAGATCTTTCTATAATTTAATATTAACTCGACTGAGCTGAGTATTCCATCGGGTTGCAGAACCGGTTAAACTATCCTGAAAACAATGAATGAGTATTTTTCTCGTCTTTGATAAAAGTTGTCATCTTTCGGCAATACACGGTGATGTGAGCTGAGGGGTAAGTGGTTCCACCATGCTTATCAAAATCTGGCACTTTGAATTACGGTGGGAGCACTAAATCTGCCACGAAACTCAAATCACTAGCATCGTTCCCTTGCTCATCTATCCCTTGCAAGGTCTTAAACCTTTCTTCAAAAAAAAATGAAATCTCTCCTCGTACTTCTTTTCCACCTCAGCTCTAATCCTCTCATTTACCTCATTCATCACGCTTAGATTTGGCTCTTCGTTATCAAGGCCTGCCTCTACATCAACAAGTTGATTTACAGTAAACTCACTGATGGTAGCTAGGAGACGCTCCTGCGAGATTGATGTATACTTTCTTTTTTGGATTCAAAATTTCTGGTTGGGACTTCTCATAAAGTGTGATCCCTTTCATTCCTTCATCATTTAAGCTGTCAACAAAGACCCCTTCATTGTCGAGCTTCTTGTCTAACAGAGCGGTTAACTGAGCAACCACTAAAACTTGCGATTGGGTGATCTGATCTCTGATGCTTTGTTCAACCCCGTCCAAACATGCTTCGAGATCTCTTTGACCTTGTTCTACCTTAGCCATCATTTCTTCCATTGTTCTTGTTTGCGATCGGGTACCGTACGAGTGAGAAATGGTCTCAAATTTTTAAACTTTCACTTTTTTTCTGTCAGGATATTTCTCATAATTAATTTCATTGATTAATTAATTAATGCATGATATATACGGTGGAATGTAATGCATGGCACAGATGATGAAATAAGATATGTACGAAAATATATGCAGATAAATGTGTTGATCCTATAGGAGATCACCCTATGACAACTTTCATTGAAAATAAAAAGGTCTTCATTACAAAACAAAGCAAATTCCTACAGATAGGTGCTTGCTCTAACTCATAGTTCTTCGATAGCTCGAAGTAGTTGAATGAATCTTGGTGTTTCGTCTATCCCGGGGCAATAAAAGGGCGAAGAGCTTCGGCTTCCACTGCTAGAGTCCTTACATGTTGGGCTACTTCTTGTACATGAACCATCAAAGTTGTGTTGTATTCATCCAGGTCTTGAATCATCCTAGTGGCATCACGAAGTCGCCTTAGCCAATACTTGTCTCAGCCCTCCGCAGCTTCTTCGAGGACCAAGATTTGACCCAGGTAGTCTTGAACTATAGCCTCTAGTGTCTCAATCTGGGCTCGAAGTGTCACATTCTCTTCCTGGCTAGCCTGAAGTTCGAAGAAACCATTTCGATCATAGTACTCTTTGAGAGAAAGATCCAACTCCGCTATCATTGCTTCCAATTGGGTATTATGGGCTTGGCTTTGATTCCAACTCTCAAAAGTAGTGTTATACAGATTTTGCATCTCTTGCAGCCGATTTTTGTTGTCATGTGCTTTTCTCTTCCACGCGGTACTATTTTTTTTTCTCCCAATTTATTGATTGTTTACCTTTTTCCTTCTCTTGCTTAGCTTTCTCTCTTTCCGGATTGATTGCTCCCTTAAAGGCTTTTCTTTCTTTCTCGATTGTCAACTTGTTGTTTCACTTCTCTTTCTCGATCTCTTGCTTGCCCTTCATCTTTTTTCTTCTCGATCAAACGATGCCATTTTCCTTTTCTTTCTCAACTTCTATAAATCTTTTTCAGTTAGTATTTTGTACCAAAGCTTGACAGTATCATTTTGGTAAAGGGTATTTCTTTCTTTTAGATCTGCGTTCTCTTTCCTTAGGTCCTTGATTGTCCCATCGCGTATGTCCACATCCAAACTCACCTTGTAGAGCTCGCTCACATGCTCAGTTTGCAAAGCTTCCATCTTTTTCTTAACCTCTTCGAGCTCACTCCTCAAAATGTCATCATTGGAAGAGACTATCCTCATGTGCTCTTCTAATGTCATGCTTGGTCCTTGATCCGGCCTTGGAGTCTAATCATTGATCCTCCAATGTCTCTAAAAATCATAATCGGGAGTGAACATACACATACGATCTTCCTCGACCCTTATACGGTAGCAATGATCCCAAGCTCGAGATATATTCTAAACTTTCTCTTTAAACTCACCCTTGAAAGCAAATTCAGTACGGCTCAATCCTGAAGTAACAGGAATAAACTGTCGAGACCCAAATTGCCTGGATACCAATAAAGGGGCGCAACCAATCCCTCCGTACAATCCCAGAAGCATGATCCAATTGTAATCTCTGCACCGATATAAAAGGTAAGGGATACTGCCTAATCAAGGTACCCGCCAAACTATATCATTATCTTGGAGATTCTTGAGAATCGTAGCCCATTTAACCTTTTCGATATCTTCTCGCCACTCCTTAGCCACATACGTTTGCAAGGGCGAGAAATCCTCAAACAAAACGCCTGGCAAAACCTTTTTTGGTGTCTCCCAAAAATAAATTTGGATCTAAATCTGAAGCAACTGTGCACAACCTTTAAAATGCCCCTCTTCATACCTTCGGATAGCATTCAGAGAGATGAAATTTTGGCCAATATTGCCGGCGCTGGGTTCACCTTCCTCTTCAAGCTCTCGAGTACATCTAAAACAACCACATCAATGTCATTCAAAACCCTCAAAAAATGATCAATCAAGATATTCCCAGAGCAAACAAGTCTATATTCATGACCTCATCCGGATGTGTGGGTATTAAATCTCGAATGCATTCCAATGAAAAGGCTACACTATCTCTTTGGTGTTGAATCCATCCTTTCACCCATTCCTTACTCATTCCGGCGATGTCCTTGAGCTTGGCTGGGTAATTCTGAGACTTTAGGTGTTTAGAGTAGATCTAATCCTTCTTGACACCTTTGTGATGGAGTAGCGCCGTATATTCTTCGATTGTGGGCATCATGACATCCCCATTAAAGGTGAAACAACAAAAAGCAGGATTTTAGCATTCAAATAAGGCTCGGAACAAAGGTTCATTAATTCTGACATACATCAAGTTGGCTATGTCACCATAATTCTCACGGAACAGATTCTTCAATCTTCGATCCCAACTTTCCCATATTTCTTTTAACTCGTAAAAATCACTTTGTTGTAGACTCACGTAAGGATTCCCCAGTACTATGTGCTCACTCGGTAAATTGTCACCTTGAACTCTTTGGTTGGCCTTGGACCAATGTCGAACTTGCGAGTTGATTTCTTCCTTCTTAAGTAACCTCTCATCCATAATGAGAGCTCTCTAATCGGCAAACCACCTCAATTCAACACCTTTATGTCATGAAATGAATGCAAAAGCTAAACAAAAGCAAGAACCAAACACAAAAAGAAATAAGTAAGTATTGGATAAAATAAATAATGAAGCATTAAAACAAAAAGATAAACAAATGGAGCAAATAATCAACTCTATTTACATCTCGTCTAAAACACCTAGGTTAACCGCATGGCTCTAAGAGCGGTGGGTTTTCTATGTTCGCAACATGCAATTTGGTACTAAAAGGTACCCGAATTGTCCTCCTTGTCCCCTACTAAAGGTAGCAAGGCCATGATCGTCACTCATTATAGGCTCATCTCAATCGAGTTCAATTCAGATGGGGACCCTTTCGCTATGTCCACACGGAGAAACAATATTCCCACGAAAACATAGGGTAATCGAGCCCCGAAGGTACTTACTAGGCCCATACGAAGGAACAATATCCCCACGACAGCATTAGCGTTTCCCCCACTTAAATAGACAGGTTTATATGTCAGATTTTAAATGCGTTAAAATAAACTCGCATTTATAAACAAATATCAACTTAATTATCACTTTAATTCGCAACTTCCAATATTAAATAAGCGGTAAATTTTTTAGGCCTGACTCTCTTCTTGTAAAAATAAAAATTAGTCCCCAGCGGAGTCGCCATGCTATAGCGACGTTTTTGAAATTCGAAGTTCAAAGGTTTCCCACTTTTATTGAAAATATTTTATTAAAAAGGGAGATTTCTTTTAAAACACTCTTTTGAGATAAAACTGGGAGTCGTCACCGGTCACTTGGGTAAGGTAGACTGGACACTGGAGAACAAACCAGAGATTTTTGGGTTCGGGAGTCGGTTACGTGTGGGGAAGGGTTAGCACCCCCACAACGCCCAAAATTGGTACCAAAAGTTTTACCGCTTATCTAATATTGGAAATTGCGAATTTAAAGTGACAAATTAAATTAAAATTCAGTTATATAAGTGAGTATATTTTAAGGGCCCTATTATTCGAAAAAGAACGTCTGAACCACCACCGCTACGACTGGTACTGGCCTCGCTCGTTACCGAATAAAAGAACATCGCATTAAAATTAATATTCCAAAATCCATGATAATAACGATTTAAATAAACATACATGGCTAATAAATATAAATGAAGGCATAAAAGATTCCAAATTACCACCTCTAAGCATATATTACATGGAAACTGTGTTATATATTATAAAGCTACATATATATTTTAAAACCATATATTATATACATACTTTATAAAATTATATTATGTATATACTATATTGTAACAAACTATACTTATCATCTACAAATTAAATACATTACTAATCTATGTAAAAAAACATATATTATATGACTTTGTAAAAAAAACTATATATATTACGTAGGTAAAACTATATATTATATGCGTTAAAACCATTTATTTAGATATATAAAACCTTGCATTATATACTATGCCATACATTATATAAAAACTATGCATTATACTACACATAAGCAAATATTAACAGATATTATGCTAATATAACATGCACATATCAAAGGCCACATCATAACATATATAAACATAAAACAAGGGCTGAAATTAAAGAAAACTAAAATGCAATACCGAAATTAAAAGAAATGAAAACCCGGACAAAATTGTAAGACATTTTGAAAGTCCAG
Source organism: Hibiscus mutabilis (assembly GCA_019671005.1). Taxonomy (NCBI): domain Eukaryota; kingdom Viridiplantae; phylum Streptophyta; class Magnoliopsida; order Malvales; family Malvaceae; genus Hibiscus; species Hibiscus mutabilis. Next base: position 6,346,837 of record CM033718.1, on the reverse strand, counting down.
TGGCCCTGGGGATTATTTTGAAACACGGGAGGACTCGAGTCGTGAATAGAGTGGGGCAGAGGGGTTTATTATGGGAATAAACGATTTTAAAATTTAAGCCCGGTATAAATGCCAACTTAAACTAGAAAATAAAGTTTTTCTCATTTGTTATAACAACCCAAATTATAAGAGCTTAAAATCGCTTTATTAGGGTTTATACGAACCCATAAACTGGCGAGTAGTCAGCCGTGCACCGCCGCGTTTCCCAGATCTCAACGACATTTTGCCGTGTCAGGTGCCGCTCACCAGCGACCGGCGTACTTCAAACCAACCCCAAAAAACCTCATTTTCAATCCAAAAACCAAATCTAAAACCCATTTTCTTTAAAACAACCTTGTCCATCCTCTTTTTGACAAAAACATAAACAACCCCCCCTTTTTGTTACTACTCCATCCAACTCACCATTCACGGCCTTCAAAGAATCGGAGGGTTTATCGTTGGCCAAGAGCCGAATAGTCACGGGAGGCGAACTGGCAAAGGAAGGTAAAAAAACTAAAATCCCTTTTTGTGTATATGCGTTTCGAATGCAAGGAAAAAGTAGAGATTACCACAAAAATATTTGTTATTCTCTCTATTGCTCGAAAATCTAGTATCCATTACAATTGTTTGGCTTTTTGATTATATAGCCGAGTAGATAGATTTGAATACATGCAAAGTTAAAATTTCATTGATTGCTTCTGATTGCTTATTCGAATTGTTATTGCCTGCAAATTTCTTAGTGTAGCTTTTGCTATTTCAGTTGTCTAATGCCCTATTTTCTTTTGTTGTATGTTGTTGGTGCACTCGAATGAGGAAGGGGACGGTGACTGGTCATGGCAGATGGCGTGGGGAATTGAATGGTCAGGCACGTGGCTCACACTCACGCGTAGAAGCTGAGGAGTCGGCGCGTGAATCTTACGCGAGATTCGAACGGTCAGATTTGATCTGGGCCGTTAGATCAGATTTGATCCAACGGCTGAGATTTCACCTAAAATAGACGGTCCAGATGGCACCTGAAGGTTGACGTGGAAGCACTAGATTGCGACACGTGGTGTAAGAAGAGCTAAAGAGTCTCGCGTATGAACTGTACGCGCGCGTGGGAGACAGACGGTCCGCGCGTGGTGGAGCGTGTCATCCGAGGGGGCATCCAAGCTTTAATCTAGACCATTGGTTCCATTTTGATCCAACGGCTCTCCTTTGGCTACGCATCAACAAAGAATGGTTGATCAGATAGGCTATAGGGTTTTTTGTTTAATGGTTCTGGGCCTAATGGGCTAATGTAATATGTATTAATAAATTTTTTTGGGTTACGTAAATGGACTCTGAATAAACTTGGGGTTTTTTTATTTATCTGATACATTCTATATATGGGCTGATAATAAAGTATATTTCTATTAATTGGGCTTTATCTATTTATAATTTTTTGGGTTTTTCAATTTAAACTATATAACATAATAACAAGATAATAATAATAACATACACATATAATACACATATATAAAAAACACTCAAACATTAGCACACATTACATACACATTATACGCCTAATAGCCTAATAATGCAATAATACATGCAATATACATACGCACATTCACATTTAAATATTAATGACATTGATTAATACATACAACCCATACATATGATATACATATAATATATAAGCATTCACATATTATATATACATGCTTAAAATAACACTAGTGGTTAAACCTTTTTTTGGGTTTTTAGAGTTTTAATAAAAGGTATGATAAACAAAGCCCAATATCTACTTGTAGTAGGAACATACATATATATAAACCCCTTATTAAAAAAATAAAAGCGAGAAATAAAAAGAATAAACCTATCCCGAACAAAATTAGTGATTACACTCGCACGAAGCTTTGTATGGAAGGAGATGTAGAACTCTTCTTTGCTAGACCGTTTGTATGGAAGGAGATGTAGAACTCCTCTTTGCTGGACCGAACTCGGTGAAGGCAAGATGCTAGGTCCTGGTTTATTTCGAGAAACTGAAGAAAGGACAACCATTATCCATGATTGGCTTAAGGCTACCTTCGATCGACAGAAATCATATGCTAATTTGAAAAGAAGAGATATCCAGTATGAGGTTGGTGAAAAGGCGTTCTTCAAAGTATCTCCGTAGAAAAAGATTCTTCATTTCAGCAAAAAAGGAAGCTAACCCCCCATTTCATTGGCCCGTTCGAAGTAACTGAATGAGTTGGACCTATAGCATTCCGATTAGCTCTATCTGAGGAGTTAAGTCGGATTCACAACGTCTTCCATGTATCTATGTTACGAAAATAATAGTCAGATCTCTCCCACATGATCGAGCCGGAGTCTGTAGAGATTCAGTCCAATCTCACGTACGAGGAAAAACCTGTATAGATCATTTGCTTGAGAAGTCAAATAGCTTTGTAACAAATCTGTGCCCTTAGTGAAAGTGTTGTGGAGAAGTCATTATGTTGAAGAGGCAACGTTGGAACCTAAAGAAACCATGCAAAAGCAGTATCCTCACCTCTTTGCTTAAGATGAAAACTTGAGGACGAATTTTTTTAATGGGGAGAATTGTCACATCCCAAAAACTGGCCTAGTCAGAAGTAGGTTCTAGTGATCAAAAATTTTGAATCGATATGTTACTCGTTTGTAATAGTTAACTTTTGTACCCCTCTTTTTGTAATAAATCATAATTTGGTCCTATTTGAGTGGATAAACTTCTTTGTACGAAATTCAAAGCCAAGATGTAAATTATGAGCTAGGCGTATCGATACGGTCAAGCCAGTATCGATACGACCCAACTTTCAATAACTAACTTATTTGTTTGGGCATGAGCGTACCGATACAGTCACGAGTGTATCGATACGGTTCCCCTATTTTAAATTTGTTTGAAGTTAAAATTGAAAGGAAAGTAAGCTAGGTGCTTACTCACCTCCTTGCTTGACCATTCCCATGTGAAATCATCAAAAAGTGATTTATATCAGGTGAAAAGGAGTGATTAGATGATGACCTTAAATTAAGCAAACCCTTGCCCAATGGAAATGTTTTCATTGGTCCAAACTTTGGTGGGCAATCATTAAAAGAATTAATGTGGTTTTTATATGAATAATAAAGAGAGAAGCTTTCATTCTCTCATCTTTTCATCTTTAAACCCCTATTAAATTAAACCCAAACTTTGTAACCAAATTAAGCAAGCTCTTCCATTATTGTCTTCAACCTCTAGCTAAGCTACCACCTTGGTGCAATCCTCGATCATCTTTCGACTTCAATACCCCGTTTGAAAGCTCATAGCTCGGTAAGCAAAAACCCTCATTTGATTTAATGATTCCAATCTTTTTTGGAGCTTAATTTCAAAATTAGGCTTTCTCGGTTCATGTGGAAACCCATGGATTAGGAGTTTGATTTTGTTAATTCGATATTGTCCCTAAACTCTGATAAATTTGAAATATATTTATGAATCCTTAATTCGAACTCTAATATAACCCTTAATTTTTGCTAGCTCAAGTGTTGGAGAAAGACTCATTGTCATCCCCAAAGGAAGCTAGGCACATCGGAATTTTGATTCGAGAGCCTCATAATCAAGGTGAGTGTAGTCGTGTCAAGGGAAAGGCTCGCTGCCATCCCGTTGCATTATTGTGGTTTGCTATGCATTGTGTCAAAGATCAAGTAGAGCAATCGACTATAAATTCAAATGGTAAGGTTGGGTAAGCCCTTGTGTTATTTTGATATGGTTATGGGTATATATGTGACATATGATCCGATATAAATGAACTATGAAAATGATATATTGAAATATGAACAAATATGTTATATTATGTGAAATTAATATGGCTATGTGATGATTTGATGACACATGTACAATGATATGTTATGGAGCTATGACTCACTTTCGTTTCTTATATGTTATGGCCTACGGGCAAAAAGGTAAGAAAATACATTGATATATATGAATCCTAGACATTTGTGAGTTTTGGATACAATTGGCGTGCCATAGGATTATTTGAGCTCATATAAGTAAGGGTTGGACTACGGTCTAGGGCTACAGCTTATATGTGGGGGGAATAAAGATAGATTGTGTAAGGGACTTATTCGGAGCTACGACTCAAGGCTACGACCTATTTTCTGATATAAGTGTTGGTGAATAGGAATCCGTGTATCCATTTGTTACATTGTCCAAGGGAATTAATAAGTGTTTAAATTATGCTTTGTTTATGTGAGAATATGATAAATGGTTTGAAGCATGATGCTTATGTAATTGGAGATGTTATTGTAATGCTTAATTATGTTGTCATGTCATTCATGATGATAGATTGCCATGCATGACATGCTATCCTATTATGATTGTTATGAGTACCTCACTAGGCTATATAAGCCTAACATATGTAGGTGTCTCATGCATTTCAGGACCTTGAAGCATTCCGAGCTCCGATCGTGTAATCTACGGTTGCAAGTCACCTCTGTTACCATATGTTTGTTTACTTTCGTTTCCGAACTCCTAGTGAGGTGGCATAAGGTCTAGACGTGTTGACATGAATTATTTTGATATGTTTGTATAAACTTAAAATAGCCTAAGTGATGTATGTGTAATATGGTATATTTTGGGATTGGTAACCTAGTTAAAATGAGCTTAAATGCACTAATAGATAAAATCTTAGTAAATGGATTTGAAATGCTCTAAAATTTGACATACGATTAGAAATACTATTTTTAAGATTACTGGTAAAGTTTGATAAAATTTGAATAATGTTTGATTGGGTAATTCGAACAAAAGCCAGTAAAATTCCGTCATTACATGTCAAAGCATATCGATACGGGTGATGGCGTATCGATACGATCAAGCATAATTGGCTAAAAGAAAACAGAGCGTACCGATACGGTTAGGGCGTATTGATACAGATTTTGGTCACTGGAATCTGGATGGGAAAAAGGTATCGATACGGTCATAGAGCGTATCGGTACGGAGTCAACGCGGTCAACGTATCGATACTAGACTAGTTGTATCGGTACGGGTTTGACATCCTTCGAATCTGGAAATCTGAAATTAGGCTTAGCGTATCGATACGGCCTTTAGGGTATCGATACGATGTTAGTTAATTCTGTTATAAAGAATAAAAAGAGTTTTAGGAATTTTACAATTTGGTCACTAACAACTATACGGTCTAATTAATCAGGTTAACAACATCCGATAGTAATGGAACTTCAGAGATTTATAATTGGTAAGTTTAATTACAAGTCGGTAATAAAGAATTTGAGTTAGGATCACTAATTTGTAAAGTTTACAATTTAGTCCCTAAGTTTGTAAAAGGTTAAAATTAACCCGATTCTAATAAGATTAGTAACAAACAAGTTTGATAAGTCTTGTAAATGAATAATAAAATACTCCAAACTAGTTTCGAACTTCGATTCCATCTTCCGATCTCCGAATAAGTTTCGATAACACTTTCTGACCCGGTTCTCTACCGGACCGAGAAAGGGGTGTTATAGCCTTGAGCCAAATTAACCTGAGCCAAAAAATCTTGCTGTCGAGCCTCCGTACCCAACAACACACTGCACACACCATCGACCTTGTACGATTGTTGACTGGAGGTGATAGCAACAACTACTGGTTCGTACTCAGGTGGCAAACCTGACAGAATCGCAGAAATATGCATAGTTCCAGTCAACAGATTACCACACGCAACCAAGCTATCACAAATAGCTTGAATTTAAGCCAAATACTTACGCATACTTTGATCACGCTTTCTCAGACTTTTCAGCGAACAGTGAAGATGCATTATCTTTTTCGTTGATGAAACTGAAAAAAGATGATGAATCTTTTCCCAGATATCAAGAGCCGTCTTGCAATTGACCAACGCATGCAAGATCGAAGAACCAACAAAAGAAAGGAGCCAAAAACACAAAGCACTATCCTGCTGCTTATGCGCAACATACTTAGTGTTGAGAACCTTGGACCCCCTTCAAGAACGTACTGGGGTGAAACGACCAAGGTACCATCCACATGACTCACCAGAGCCAAGCTCTCTATGGCGAAGAGAACCTGTTGCCGCCAGAGCAAGTAGTTGTTGTCATCAAGACGAATAGAAATCGTCTTATTGGTGAAGGGTTTGGACGCCGACGAAGCTTCACCGGCCCTGGAAACCTCTGATACCATGTTTGATTATAGTATGAACTAGAAAAAGACTTGAATATATTCTCAATATAACCAAATTAAACTTTATTTATACAAGATGTAACTATTTATACACAAGATCCGTATACTAAACCATGACAACTGTTTAACAAAATAACAGCTTTACAACTGAAATGTGTTTCTAGCTATATTTTCTTGATCTTCTACATACTCGCATATACATGAATGTCTAACATACATTCTCAAGATAAATATCAAGATTCAAACACATATAAAATAAAATGATATAAACATACTTAATCGTTCAACCAATTAATGGAGCTCAATTAACACTTTAATATTTACTAGAGTTTAGTCATGAGACAATTTAATTTGGTAAATGATTTTTAAATGCTACTATTAGTCCATCTCTTGAACTATGGAAAAATTATATCTTGGTCATTTTCACCGTGTCATTTATGGGACCAACCAATAAAATTTATCTATTTCATTATTTTTTTCTATGTCATATTTTTACCAAGTGAATGTTCACTTATATTTCTACTGTAAATCAAACTTAAAAACAATTTTCATTAAGTAAAATTTATTTGGTAAAAAGATTATATGAAAAAAATAAAATAAAAAATTTTATTAGTTGATTTATAACGTGATGGGAATAACCCATGATATAATTTCTCAAAATTATGGCGTGCCTTCATATTAGTTTGGAATTGTTTCATTCCACCTACTTTTATCAAAAATAAAAGGCTTGATATATCATTGCCCCTTGTATCATGGCATGATTCTCATTTCGTCCACGTACAGTTATCATTTATATTATTATTCTATTTTTTAGATGAATAATATTATTATTCTATTTTACTCGTTATTCAGTGTTATTTTTAGTTACAAATATATTTGGACCAAATAGAATGCATCACATGTATAAAAAAACAAAAAAATTAATTTTTTTAAAAAGTAAAAAATAAAAAAAAATCATAAAACGCCAAAAAATATAATTTTTTTTTTCTAAAAATTAGATTTTTTTAGAATTTTCTAGGTCTTTTCAATTTTTTATTACATCATGTCAAACCTTAAATAGTCAACTATGATTGACTGGTTTAAGAAGGAAACCGATATTAGATAAGAAAATAATATTAAAAATAAAATTATATTTTGTAAAATATTTGCACAATATTTCTATAAAATTTAAAACTTAAGTTCTAAATCTTAATACTTTAAAACTTAAACTTTAAACTCTAAATTTAACCCTAAACTCTTAAATTCTACTATCTACACACTAAACCACTAAAATCTAAACCCTAACCTAGAACCCTAAACTCTAATCTAAAACCCTAAACCCTAAAATATTGACATGTTATTTCTTTTTATGTTTTTCTTTTTGTTTTTTGAATTTTTAAAATTAGATTAAATTAATAGCATTTAATAATATGGAATGTTGAATTGATAAAATTTATACGTGTTGAGAAGTAAATCAATAATTATAGTAAGGATAATTCTTCAGTAGATGACATGTACTGCAATATACCACTATTCATATGTACCGCAATGTATCATTAACTGTTTTAATTAGTTTTGAAATCCTAAGGACCGAATGTGTTATTATCCTCTTTTAGAATAATTTTTTTAAAAAAAATTTTTATATTATTTTTTAAGATTTTCTTTTATTTTTTAATTTAAAAAATAATTAAACTTTTATTACTATAATAATTCATACATTCACTTTAATTTAAGGGTAAAAGGTTCACAAATGATCACTAAACTTTGGTCAATTATTTAATTTGATAACCAAACTTTCAATTGCTTCAATGTTATAATTAAACTTTTAGTTTTGTTTTAATTTGACCACCGACTCGTTAACAACCATTAAAAGAGTGGTGTGACTGTTAAAATATTTTGTATAATAACACATTTAGTCTTCCACGTTTACACATTCAAACAATTTTGTCCTAATTCGAAAGAAATAATAAATTTAAGGCATAATGCCTAAATTTACCCCTAGCATTTCACATTTTGTCACTTTGGCCCCTATTCTTTTCTTTGAAGCACTTAACACCTTAATGTTTTATTTTGATGCAAAAGTACCCTTCGTTGGATGAAAATCGTTAGTCGACTAACGGTCATTGATTTTTTTATTGAAAACCACGTTTTGATCGTTTTGCTTGATTTTAGTTGGTTCATTGTATCGTTGATTGGATAATTTTGCTGAACTTTGCTTCGTCTCTATACTGTTGGCAACATTGTTTTGTTGGCTACCATGCCAATTTTATTCCAATTAATTTAAAGGTATTGCTTTGTAAAATATACAAAAAAAAACATAAATTCATATGGTAAAGGTTTTAAAAAACCCCTTAAAAGGAGTTTAAAAAACCCTTGGATATTAATCTTCATACAGTAAAGTGATGATATATCCATATGTTTAGAAAAACATATTTTTGCTTGCCATCTTCACATTAAGAAAATGGTTGTTATCTTGATCACAAGACGTTTGGATATTAATGGGTATTGCGTGAGTTCAATCCCTTTCAAGACAAAATTATAAATCATCAATTTTAAATCAATTAGAGACTATTGTGTCTGTTTTATTGGTTGTGATTAAATTAATTTTAAAAAATTACAAATATTTTCTTAAATGATGATGTGGCAATATGACACATCATCACTTTTTACGTATGGACATGTCACATTAACATTTCAGTCAAACTATATCCATCTAGTCAATAAAAACTATTGAACGTTAGTCAACTAACGATTTTCATCCAATGAAGGGTGTCTTTGCCTCAAAATAAAATGTTAAGGGGTTAAGTGCTTCAAAAAAATAGGGATCAAAGTGACATAAAACTGTGAAACGTTAGGGGTAAATTTAGGCATTATGCCTTAAATTTATCATTTCTTTCGAATTAGGACAAAATTGTTTGAATGTGTAAACGTAGAGGACTAAATGTGTTATTATACGAAATATTTTAACAATCACATCACTCTTTTTACTATTGTTAACAAGCCAGTGGTCAAATTGAAACAAAATTAAAAGTTTAATTATAAGATTGAAGCAATTGAAAGTTTGGTTATCAACTTGAATAATTGACCAAAGTTTAGTGATCATTTGTGAACCTTTTACCCTTAAATTAAAGTGAATGTATGAATTATTATAGTAATAAAAGTTTAATTATTTTTTAAATTAAAAAATAAAAGAAAACCTAGAAAAAATATAAATATTTTTTAAGATTTTATTTTAAAAGGAGTAATAACACTTTCGGTCCTCAAGATTTTAAAACTAATTAAAACAGTTAATGATACATTGTTGTACATATGAATAGTAATACATTGCGGTACATGTCATTTAATGTAAAATTATCTATTATAGTAATTAAAAAACTGACATATCAACTCAACCATTATCGATTGCAAGATTTTTAGTTTATTTACCAAAATAGAACACACCTAATAGTTTGATGATTAATGGAATAGTTTACCCTAATATGAATTGACATATTTAAATCATATTTTACAAAATACTACAGGAAAACGTATTCTAGTATCCATTGCGAGCATATTTATTCTCCCCTCTGCATAGGTAGAAAATGTTAAAAAACATAATAATGTAGCGCCTTTTTTTTTTGAAAAAGAAGAAATTGTTTACCGCGTTGAGGGCATTTGTTTAGAAAAGAAGTCGGTACTAATTATCCTTTAAATTATTAATGAAAATCTTTTGGAAGATTAAATATTTCTTTTGAAAACTTTAAATTTTCAAAAAATGATGAAAACTTGGAGTCGCCACCGACCACTTGGGTAAGGTAGGCCGAACACCATAAAATCAGAGATTCATTGTGAAAGGATCCGGGAGTTGGTTACGTGTGGGGAAGGGTTAGCACCCCCATCACGCCCGGAGATCGGTACCAAAAAATTTGTTACTCTTAAAAGGATGAAAGTTTTTGAAATTTAAATTGAATTTAATTTGAAGCTCTTAGATAAAAATTAACCTTGATTGTACGGACCTTATCGAATTGGTGGACTCAAATTAATTAAACATTTAATTAATAAGGTTGACGATATGTCGAACCATAGATTAAACCGACATCAAATAAGCCTGACTGTCATGTTAATTTATGGTTCGACCCCCGTACGTCACCTTTATGCATGATGCAAACATTTAAGTATGATGTGATGATTTTGTTAATTTTTAATCCATTTACCTCAGGATGGTAAAAATTAATTTGAATATTTGGTCAACATCTTTTAAGCTCGGACTGTTACGACACAAATGTTTGAATTAATAAATACCCCCTTTTGATTTAGGTTAATTAAAGATGCAATTTAAGATTAAATATTATATGAATGTCAATTAATGTGTGACAATCAAGGGCATAAATGTAAACATTTAAAAAAGAAATGCCCAATTTGATATATATAGCTCAATTATGTATTTAGCCCTAAAAGATTAAGAATCCCAATTTATGGTGACTAAATTGTAATTTAATGCTAAATTAAACTTAAAATTGATTTTTTTTCCTAAAGTTATTAAGAATTGTTCAATTAACTTAATGAATTTAACATTTACCCCAATAAGCAAAGGATAAATTTAAATTCACTAAATTAATCCGAACACTAATCTAATTAAGACTCTAAAAAAACAAGGCTAATTTAATTCTACGATTGTGCCCCTATAAGACAAGCACACGATTTATTCAAATTAATTTGGTTATTTCTAACCTAAGCCCAAAAGAAACTAACTAAACCCCACAATCTAAGCCCAAAGCATAAGGCCCAAAACTATTAAAGCTAAACCCAAGAACCAAAGGCCCAAAACATTTTCACACATATGTTACCAAAATATAATTTGAGATTATATTATAAACCTTAGAACTATAAATATTATAGCCTCCTTTAAAAAAAAAAATATATATATTATACACTTTCAAAAACTATAAAAAAAAGAAATTGCATATATTATAATCTTTTTATTACATGAAACTAGCATTTAAAGAAAAACTTTGTTTATAATAATATTAATATTTGGTTTCAAAAAGTATATACCATAATAAAAATACATCATTTATATTTGTAGAAAAATCATATATTTAAGAATTTTATATGACATATATGTATAAAAGAAATTTATATTAAGACATATATTATATAAAAACTATGTATAGTACATTTTAAAAAAATTACATGTATATATATCCTATATTATGTTAACAAGTTATATATTGTATATTATAAATATTTTATATATATACAAACATTATAATACTTACACTATAGCTTTTGTAAAATATTAATATTAGAGGGACACCTATTTGAATGAAAATACACATATATAGTATATTATAAACTAAACATTAAATATTTATGTATAACCTAAATACTATGTAACATATATAAGATGTACGTATTATACGACATTTAATAACAAATACTAAAAAAAACATAAAATAAACAAAACATGTTATACTAAAAGAAATTAAATATAGGCTGAAATTAAATAAATAAGGTGAAGGGTATACCAAGCCCAAACAAATTGGACTTCAAACTGCTGGGCTGGGGCTGTTGGAGCGGACCGGGTCGGTTCGCTGGGTTTGGGATGACCGGGTCAAGATGGTGACCGGGTTGACCAATTGGGAGACCAGTTACAAGAAGATGATTAAAACAAGGGAATTATAACCCTAAGTATACTTTCCCCCTTTTATTTTCCCCTCAACAGCCACAAGACCGAGAGAGAAATAGGGCTCGGCCGTCGTTTAGCCACCACTTATCCTCCGTTAGGCGCGTCGTCACCTCTGTTCTGCGTCTCACGGCCTCTTCCTTCTATCTTCCGGTGCCAATCGTCCAAATAGGCAAGTCAAAGCAGCAAAATTGGTCGAAACCCTTTCGGCTTCCCCCCGTTAGATCTCCGTCGTCGGCTGTTGGATCGTCGTGAAACCGGAGTATGTTGCTCCTCGTGCCAAGACTTAGCTCCTCACCGTTGGGATCGTCCGTTGGAGCCTCCGATCACCGAGAAACGCCGCCGCCGAATGGTATGCTTCTTCATTCTCTTCCGTTCTTACCCCTTTTTTTATTCGAACTTAAATGCCTAGTATGATGATAATGGACTGAATATGCATGGTTGATTGTTGTTGATTACTGGATTCAAAATGAGCAGAGGAAACTTTCAAAGGTTTCTCTTTTTTTTTATTATTTCTTTCTTGAATCTAAAAAAGCCTAAATTACAATATGATTACATGTTTTTATCCCCAATCAATGTTTACATTTCCAAGCAAACTTTAATTGATAACACTGTGATTGATTACATATAATATTAGGGTCTGTTAACCCCTAATTTTTTATTGTTTCTGCCCATGCTTGTGGTTGGGAGCCGGTGATAATATCCCGAGATTACCGGCGACGAAACCACGTGGCCAAGAGACGAATCGGCAACAGCGCGTGAAAGATGAAGCGACCGCGCGTGGAAGGTGGCATGTCAGTGCGTGGGCCGATTGATGAATCTGGACGACCGATTTTGATACCATCTGAACCGTTGGATCAAATCTGATTCAACGGCCAGATTTGAGGCGACTGTAAGAAGAAGGGATAATAAGATTTTTAGGGTTTTTTGTTTATATTGGATATAAGCCAGAAACGAGCTTAATGTGTTATAATTATTTATGTAAATGGACTAGAATAAAACATTTGGGCTTTCTTTATTTAATTTGTTTATATATATATTTAGATTTATATATATACTTTTTCTTTTTTAATTAATTATCAGCCCATATTAGTAATTCTAACAATACTTTCATAACATATATACATACGCACCACATAATACATACATAAAATTATATATGCGATATACACTTATAGTTAAGTATTGATGATATTGAAGTAACAATGAAAAAATATATACATGCACATAATGTAAGCACATATAATACTAATAACACATACATATACTACATGCAATACATTCATGTTTTAAATAGACATACATAATAAAACACACTTATGATATATACTTAATATGTATAATAATACATATGAGCTCATTTTATAATCACCTAATAATAAAATAAACATATATAAGCTCATTATTGCAAAATAAAAAATGTTAACCCCGAACAAAATTAATAATTACAAATAATAATAAATGCATATCAAAATTATACTACATGATGAAATCTTTGATCTAATGCAATAAAACAATAAATCTATTAAACAATATGACATTTAAATCTTAATATTATAAATAAAAATTATAATAAAAATATCATTCAATAATAAATCCTTACAATATTTAAATCCAAATAATTTCATCAATTGGTTAGATACAAAATAATTCTTCAATACATGTATATATACATATATCAAAATTATGCATTAATTTATTTATGTAAATGTATACACAATTATATTAATATTAAAGTTTTAGAAGTATAATTGAATCAAAATTAAATTTTCATATACATAATTACATCAAAATAAATTGATATATCACATTGTATATTTAACCAAAATTTATAAAAAAAAAATTAAGATTCATTTCAAATAACAAATAATATTTTTAATTTGTTTAGGGATTAGGGTATTCATTAAACACTTCCCTATTGTGTGATCTTGCCTTATTGAAAGATTAAAAATTGACTAAAGAAACTCCACTGGTTCAAATACAAGAAAAACTTCAGAATTACGGATCATAAAAGATGACCTTTACCTCGAAATGAGAAGTTATTAGATTGTTTACTGGTTAAGGCAACAAAAATGACCATGAGACGACAATAAGATTAAAATTGCAGTGCAAAGTAGCGAGCTTTTAGCTTAGTTAATCCACAATTACGTTACATGATTGTGGTCCCACAATCCTCCTCCGTTTCTTATCATCCTCACTTGACTGCAATTTCAAACAATAAAACTCCACATCAGCTATTCATGTTGCCATGTCATCAAACAAATGCAAAAGGCACTTTTATTGCCATCACTTGAATTCTACCAAGAAGAAAATCAACATCAAATCATATGTACAGCAATGTTGAATTGAATTTCCTTTTGGAACTAAACAAATTCTGGTATAAAACTATACCTGTTGACTCACACAATTTGGTGCTTGAATCCTCTTGGACCCATCACCCATTCGCTTACATGGGAAATGGTTCTCCACAGAAGCCAACCTATCACTCACCTGCCCAAAGTTTTGTAAAACATCAAATAAGACTAAATGATAGTGTAAAATAAACTCGACACAAATTAACTTGAATTATAATTTCATAAACTAGACTCGATCTAAAATTACAATTCAAGTTATATAATAAAACTTCAAGTAACCCGAAATTTTTAACAATTAATTAATCGATTTTCAAGTTCGAATTGAATCTTTAAATTATAGATTATATATATGTATATTAGACATGCAAAAATATGAAGCATATATGCATATAGTATATGGTTATATAAAATTATTTAAATTGAAATCAATTAGTATAATATTATTATAAATATTTATAATTAAATTTAAATAAAAAATAAATTGACTGAAAAAAATATTCAAATAAAATTTGATTTTAAAATAAAAATCGTCAATTCAACTAACTCAAAATTTTTTCTTTGACTAGATCTAATGCTCACTACAAGTAAGTCTTTAGTAGTACTTACCTGGGCTTTAATGGACCCAATTAAGACCTTACATCCTGATGCATGCACATTTCGTAAACTCGGGCATTGAAGTAGCAATTTCTCTACAAAACACAGTTTATGAAATAAAACATTAAAGTGATTAACGGACAGAACAAATGACAGTGTTCGAGCTAGAGAGTAGGATACCTGGATGCAAGTTTTTACAAGAGTTGAGATTAAGGTCATTGAGTTCTGGACAACTTAAACATAAAGCCTGCATTTCAGATTCACACATGAGAAACACAACCAGAAATTATGAAAATACTAACAATATGTTCAAGATTATGGGCTGGAAGATCTCACGTCTAAGCCAGAACAACCCCACAAGCTGAGTTTTTGCAATCGGCTGTGTTTGATGATAAGCTTCTGGTACATAAGGTGCAGTTTGCTGTTCAATGCATTTGCCGCTTCGTTGTCGCCACTTCCTTTGGAAGGTGAATTCTGGTAGTCGAGATCGCATATGGTCATCCCACAATCCATGAGTTCAAGAAGAGGTAGTTGAGCAGTGGCAAACTGAATTCCACCTGAGAAATGCAGACAAACATGTTGAATTATTAATGAATAGATTTACGTAAATTTGGACAGAGCAGGAGGAGTCTTGGACGTTAAGATTACTTGAAGTGATGTTCGGACAAAGAGCAAGGAGGAGTCTTGACAATGTGTTGGGGAACACATTGCATATCATTCCGATGCCGCTGTCGGTAATACTTGATCTGAAACCAACCGGCAAGCATCAGGATATATGGTGCTGAAGATTGATTGGTAAAAGTAACCATTTTCGAATCAGCGGAGACAAATGAATAAATTAGTCAAAGCTTATAGCAAAACATACCCACTCAGATCAAGCAATTCCAATCTTGAATAGCTTGAAGCAATAGCAGCAACAGATGCATCCGTGATTTCCGATCCGAGAACAAGAGAGAGCATCCGCAAGCCCCTGAATAATCGAGAATTGTTAACAAACCAGTAATTGCATATCCTCCAGATGCACAAGTCCATGAAACAAAACAGAGAAATGCTAATACTTAAAAGATTCAAGACACCTTAAGTTTGCAGCTGTAAGAGAAAGAACAACGGCATGCGAAAGTCGAACCGATGCAATGTGTATGTTTTGCAACCTTGGACAACTTCTTCCCATACCATCAACCAGGGCATTAAGATCGGTTGTTTCATTTTCTTGGCAAGAAAATTCTAAGGATATCTCCTTCAAGTTGGGACAGTTCAGAACCTACAAAGTACGCAAATGAAAACACAAATTCACTTAAACGTCCCAGAAAAATAAATTAAATCATAAAAGGACCTGATGTAAAAAATTTACCGTCTTAGAAAGAGAGTAAAGATCAGAGAGCCAAAGTGTAGAAAGACTTGATGAAGACAGCACAAAGCTCCCTAAATTAGAACATCCTTCCATCTTAAGGCTCACTAGACAACGTTTATCCGCAACAAAACGATCCAATTCATCTCTATACATACAAAATTAAAGAGAGCAAATCAGAACCAATTGATCTGGAATTTGTTAGATTGTGCCTCGTTACCATGCAATAATCAAGAGTAAATTAACAATGGAGTGACAGATCCAGGCCAATAATGAACAAAAGTAAAGGTGGTCAATCAAACAATAATCAAGAGTAACAAAGTTTATTAAACTGCGCACACTTTCTAATAAGGCAACAAGTGTGCCTATGAACTTGCGAAAAAAGGAAGCAGTTTAAGTTTATTGTCTAGTACTGTTTCTATTGATGTTTAGGCTTGAATGAAAAATCAGGCTATAAACAATGTCTTTTTATTTTTTGTCTTAAAATTATTTTTAATCAAAAACAAGTTTGTGACGTGTCAACGTCTCATTGGCCAAATATATTTTGGCTGAAATAACAGCCGGACTTAAAGTGGATGAAAAAATAATCTAAGTACTTATTTTTTACCAAAAAATAATTTACAAGCTAAAAAGTAAAAAAATAAAAAAAACATAATTTAAAGGTTGATTTTTCATTTAAGTTTACTGTTTTATAACTATATAATCATGTTTAAAGCCTATTGTATAGTTTAACTAATTAACCAATCTATGTTCTTTTATGGGGAAAAAACTGAACGATCAGACATTAGGGTTGTGCATAATCAACTGTAACCATTAATCAATATAATTATTATTTTTACATGTTAATTAATTGAAATAAGGGTAAACAGTTTCAATTAATTGAACCATTAAAAATGGTTAACTATTATTAAATTATTTATACATATATTTTGTTTACAAGATTGATTACATCAATCTCAAGACCCTCTTATAATATAATATTAATATAATATTTATCAAAAAGATAATTTCATTATTTTAAAAAAAATAGTAAACATATAAAAAAATACAATAGATTATAAATTAACATGTAACCAAATTGGTAATAGTAATTACCATTAGCGGTTGAAACAATTAATTGTTTTTTACAGATTAAGTTAAAATTTAATAATTGATATAACAATTAACCAACTGTTTAAACTAAGCTGTAGAATTAAACTAACATGAATATCCCTGCAACAGGCATACCATTTCGCATATAATCATAAATTACAACTATTCAAGAAAATCATAAATTACAAAAAAAGACCCAAAATGTTAGAAATTATACCCAGTTATCCTATTGACAGCTGCATCCGATGTAGAAATCTCCATGGACTCCAGATTAGGGCATGAAAACGCAACGCAGGCCAACATTGTTGCATCCACGTCACTGCAAAACCCACAAAGAAAACATAAAACAGTGGAAAACAAAAGTCCAAAAGCAGCATTGACCAAAATCTTTCAATCGAGAAAATAATGTTACGGGCAATGGCACATCTCTCCAACCGAATAAAAATCTCAAAGTTTCGACCTGATTTTTGTTGATAAGCTAAACCTAGGCCTGGTATATTATCAGATTGAATTTAGTGAGAAATATCTTATCAGAATGTCGCCCAAAAGAACACGGTTAAAACAGTGCTCGGATAAAACACGATTTCCCAGCTCTCATGGCTTACCTAAATCTAGATTAATTTCCTCCTTATTATACTGTTGTTTTCCTGCAAATACAATCAGATTAACCCACATTTCAGAATTTTAATTTGATCTCCATAGCAGACATCCGATCAAGTCCATAAAACCCTAGATCCGTCTAGATTGGTTCATTTTTTATGATTTTAACTTTGATCTCCGTAGCTATCAACCGATCCAGTCCATAAAACCTTAGATCTTTCGAGATTAGTTTTGACCGAACCTTTCCACCTTAAGAGACAGTCTAGTAAGGCTCGGGCATTTCTGTAAAACCGATCCGATGAACCTAAGCTGAGCCTTAGGTGGGACCAAAAGCCTCAGATCCTCCGCCGCCCCCCATAGTCTCTTCGTTGTTTCCCTCCACCCTTTACACACACTCCCAGCTGCCAACAGCCCCGCCGGCGGCAACCTCAGCAGAATCTCACATAGACACCCTACCGTTAACCCACCGGAGACTATTTCACTATCCGGATCCCTGTCGGGGAAGGGATTATCGTTGCCGTCTAAATCGAGTTCCGGCGAGTCACAGCGGATATCGACGTCATCAAAGTCAAGTGCACGTCGAAGATGGGAATATGGCTGACGTGCAGAGCCAGGATGAGGAGGACGGGCTGCAGATGAGGAAGTCTCGGTGGTGGTAGCGGCGGCTGGAGTTGAGGTTGGTGTGGAAGTTGAAGTAGCGATACTGGCGGGGATTACTTGGCAAACATGGCCTTTCTTGGGCATCCCACATCTTCCACAGTTGTAACCGCCACGACGTTTGGCTGGTTTCAAGTCAAACGCGGCGGAGACTGCGGTTGCCGCCGAAGCCGATGAAAAAGAGATGTGGGGCTGGGGGCAGTGCATGGCCGTCGGGAAACGGAGGCAGGGAAGAGAGAGGGAATGAAGATGCGAAAAATGATTGAAACAAAACAGAAAAGAGAGGGAGCAGAGGATTTGGGTCGGTGGGAGATTGAGGGGGGAAAATAAAGGGAGGGTTTGGTCGGGAAAGGCGGGAGAAATGGCAACTTTTCGCGCCTTATTTTCGAAACCTGGAAAAAAGTGAGAACGGCGTTCTTATGATATTTATTTACGTTTTTACCCTCTTTACGTAGGTATGGAAAACGTTTATCAATAATGTAAGGGTAAACTACATAAATGGTCACCAAATATTTAGGGCATTTTCATTTTGTTCATCTAACTTTTAAAAACTGCATTCTAGTCATTAAACGTTTGGTTCATTTTTTGTCTTTCTCTCCGTCACCTTCCGTTAGAACCTGCTGATGTGGCACGTTAGTTTTTATTTTTACTGAATAAAATGATGGGTAAACTATACTATTCATCACCCAACTTCCTTCTCACTCTTATTTTGGTCACTAAAGTATGAAAATTTTCAATGTAATAACTCAACTTTTGAATTATTCATGTTTTGGTCACTCTCGAGTGGCATGGTAATTCAAATCAAAAAATTAGATTTCGGTTCATATTTTTAAAAATAAATTATTCTGATTCGGTTGACTAATTTAGTGCCTTGGCCATGTGTTGTAAGTCTGCTTTTCTATCTATAACTTGTAACTTCATAGTAGTGTTCTGAAAACAATCTCACCTTTTTGTACGATTTAGTGCTGTTGGCTTAGTCATTTTCCAGGAAAAAACATGCGTGACCGATAAATATTTGCATGAAGTTTATTTTTCCCGTTTATAATATAGTTTACTAGCTCTAGACCGTGGATTTTGGTTTAAACCTCCGATTTTCTTGGGTATTGTGAAGCAAATTTTCTAATTCTAAAATGTGAATCGTGTGGTTGGTGCTTCAAAATGTTCTGTAATTATATACGCTTGTTTCCTGGAGATCAGTTGAAATACATAAATGCTAGTGTTCAATGATGTAAGAATGAATGAAAACCTCGATTGCCCTGGGTTTTGCCCAATAGTATACAAATTTTCACAGCCCTTCGCCCGGCTGTTCTTTTGAAAAAATATGTACTGAAATCGAATCGAAATATTAAAAAAATATATAAATCATAATCGAATATAAATAATTTATTTTTAGAAAATATGTACTGAAATTGATTTTTCTGATTTGTATTATCATGTCATTCAAGAGTGACAAAAATAGGAACAATCCAAAAATTGAGTTGTTAAATTGAAAATATTTGCACTTCAATAACCAAAATAAGAGTGAGAAGAAAGTTAATTGAGAAATGGTGTAGTTTACCCATTATTTTATTAAGGAAAAATAAAAACTAACATGTCACGTTAGCAACTTATAAGTAGTATAACATGAGGGGTCATACTGAAAACGAATTAAAAGTTTAATGACTATAACACAAATTTTAAAAGTTTGATGGTCAAAATCAAAACTCCTTAAAAGTTTGTGACCATCTTTGTAGTTTACCATAATTAAGACGAGCTGCGTACGTATCAAAAAGATTCCTAGTTATGGAAAGTGTTTACCTGTTTTCGTTTCAATAGGTTTAAAATAAGTGCAGCATTTTTTTAACTTTAGGTATTTAAAGTTTTTTTTTTAAATAAATGTTTAAAGTTTTAACCATTATAATTTTAAGTGTTTAATTATTTAAAAAATATTACCTATTTAAAATGCCACACATGGCAAGGAATATTAATTTTTAATTATTTTTGAGAAAAAACTTTAAAATTTAATTTTTTTAGAAAAATTTAAATTTCTCAAAAATATTCAAATCAATCCCTAAACCTCTAAAAATGACAAAATCTTAAATCACAAATCCTCACCACTATCGCCGTTGGCTGTCGTCGTTGACCTCACCTTTTCAGTCGTCAAACTCAACCGGCCATTTCCCCCAACGCACCGTCTTCAAAAATCGGCGAATGGTGTGTCAATCGAACGACTCTTTCATATTGATGTTCAATGTTCAGTTGACACACCATTCATCGGTTTTTGGCAACGACAAATTAGAGAAAATGGTCAACTGGGTCCAGCGACCAAAAGGGTAAGGTTGGCGACGGCAGTTGGCGACGACAGCAGTGAGAATTTAGGGATTTGAAGATTATTTTAGAAATTTTTAGAATTTTAAGATTTTTTTAAAAATTTAAATTATTAAAAGTAAAAAATAATTAAAAGAAACTATAAATTAAAAAAGACGCGTGCCGATTTTTTATTGGTTAATCATTTTTTAACGGTTGTTTACTATCATGCACTAAAATTATAACGGTTAAAACTCTAGGCAACTATTTAAAAAAATACTTTAGGCACCTAAAGTTTAACAAAATGTATACTTTAAACACTTATTTTTCATTTAAGCCTTCAAAATAAACTATAAATATATTATCAAATTAAATATTAATTATTGCATTTCATAAAAATATTATATATAATAAATTAAATCATTTTAAGAGTATTAATATTATATGTTTCATATATCGAGAGAGAAAAAAATACTAAATGCTATTTTAAAATAATTTAATAGTAAAAATGTCATTAACGAAAAATTAACTAAGATCCTATTCGGAAAAAAAATCAATTGGACTCTTTCATAAGAAAAAGAAATCAATTAAGCTTATCCGTTAACAATTTTCATCGGTTAGTCGATTTTTATTATTAATTAACATACAACCAATAAAATGATGAAATAGGCGTATTTTAAAAACGTCATATCAGATAATTGTAAGAATCATTAAAAATAGATTTTATAAAAATAATAAATATTACAAAATATATAATTTATGTAAAACTATTGAAATCATCAAAATCATAAAGAAAACCATAAAAAGCATAGACAATTATAAAAGTTATATAGAACTGTAAAATTATTAAAGGTTATTAAAATTTATTCTTTAACTATAAAATAAGTGTTTAAAGTATGCATCTTTTAGCAATAGGTGTAACTTTTTTTGCGCAAATTAGATATTGAACGTTTTATTCTGTAATCATTTTAAGATTTTTCTATCAGCGGTCGTTAAAAAAATTATTAACCAATTAAACGTGACATATAGTCTATTGCTTTCATTTTCTTTGATTTTAGTTTTAAAATAATAAAATATTTTATTTTATAAGAGCCCTAATCTTTAATTTTTTTTAAAAATGCCCAAATCTGTAATTCTAAAAACTCATATTCTTTTCTTCCAACCGTCGGCTCAATCACCACTTTCCACCATTTTAAAAGAAATTAATGTTTTTAACAATGATTGGGCGACAAAATTTTTTTAACGATAATTAATAAAAAACTTTAAAATGATTACAGAATGAAATATTAGGCATTTACTTTGCTAAAAAAACGTTAGACGCCTATTACAAAAAAATATAGTTTGAACATTTATTTTATAATTAAGTTTAAAATTTATAAACCATAAAATCATATAAAAAAGTTATTTAGAACTGTAAAAATATTTAATAATGAAAATTATAAAAAAATTACAAGGTGTGCAAAATGTAAATATATATATATATATGGAAAATCAAACATAATAAAACCAACTCTTGTAACCGACAAAAATTATATGCCCTTTTCGATGCTTCTTTTTATGTCTCAACACTAAAAAATTAAATTTTAAGCTTTAATCTTAAATTTTAAATTTTAAACTTTACATATGCCCCTAAAAATACACCCTATTTCAAAATTCATGAATCCTAACTATAAACTTTAACTTTAAATCATAAACTCTAAATTTAATTAGCACCGAAAAAGATTGAAGATTTTTATTCCTCTAGAGGATTATGTATTTGTTTAAGCGTTGAAAACTAGTGTGGAATCTTTGCCAGTACCAACCTGCTTCCTAAGTCGAGGATGAAACATTGATTTGCTGTTTGAGTTTAGCTTTATTAGTATTGGATTATCACACACTTCAGTAACAAAAACAGGAGATCTTATGCAAGATTCGATCGGCAAACCCTGATGTATCTTTGTAACATCACAAGTGGTTTGTAGAGAAGAAAAAAAACTCACACAACACTGCAATCAAGATTAGGAGTTGAGAAAATTGAGCAATATTTATAACAAGTATATGTCGCAACCCTTTTCAAGAGCTTTGACGTTTTGAAAAACTTTGTAAAATTACGGAATCGCCACCATTTTTTTATAAAAAAAGTGTGATTGGATCACTTTTAAAACAAGGGTATTTTGATATAATGTTTTATTTATCAAAATATCATTTTGGTCCACGAAAAATAAAGAAAACAGGTTCGGGCATCGGTTACGTGTGAGGAAGGGTTAACATCCCACAACGCCCAAAAACTGGTACCTAATTGATTTCAAAAAGTACTTTTAAAAAAATTAGAATTTGCAAGTACACAAAATTTTGATTTATTTATCCGCAAAGTGAATGTAAATCTATTTTAACGACATTATTGCCCGAGAAATGAACTTTAATCACCACCAACACTCTTGGTGCTAACCCGTCATTCCCGTTTGATAAGACACCGCATTAATTAAGTTTTCGCTTTTTAAAACAAACTAGAGAAAATATTAGGTATGTTATCGTTTTTAAAATTTAATGTTTAAACCTTAAAGAAACGTATACATTTATTTTAACTATTAAGTTCAAATACAATTAAGTATGTTTTATTGAAAATGAAGAATGTTTTATAACATACATGTCTCTATTCTATGTTTTAAGTCCTATTCCTAAAGTTTAACACACACACACATATATATATATATACAAGAACAAAAACTTAAATTAAATTAACTATCAAAATAATTGCTAAATAAAGAAAAGGGCAATTAATTTTATTTATATAAAAAATTGTATTACGGACTAAATTAAAAGAAAACCAAATGTAAGGGATCATTTGAAAACAATTTAAAATTTAGTGCCGAATTGTGATGAAAAGGGACGAAATTGAATCAATTTAAAACATAGGTGCTGCGGTATAAGAACCGAGAAAGAAGAGCACGGGTTATAACCGAGTTCGGGTCAGGTCAAACGGATTAGTATATATAATAAATGTTATAAACAAAAATCATTTCCCCCCTTTATAAAAATGGATCAAAATCGATCCTTTCTAAATTCTCTATCGAGTTCATCTGTGTTCTTCATGAAATGAAGAACACGGTGGTGGTCCGTCGTGCCGGCGGCGAAATTCCTAGAAAACCCTAATTTTCCCATATTCCGGCGACCTAAAAAATGCATTTTTTCTCGTCGGAGCTACATTAAACAACAAAATCACGACAGCACAACTAAAACAGAGGTACAATAACAACCCCTTTCTTTATTTAAAGCAAAATTGAACATAGGATGAGAACATTACCAGAAATATCTGCTTTATTTCACTGGAATTGCTTGAATACACTTGCCAATTTGCTACAACTTCTGGATTTTCGAACGCTATATGTATGTATCTAGTGTTTCTACTGCTGAATCGTATGGAAATTGTTGTCTTACAAATAATTACAGTGGGGTTTATATAGGTACATGAATGCTTGCATTTTATGCTTAAATCCCTAAAAATCATCTAAAGGGCTTTTATCTCGGTTCTGATTTTAAGCCGATTTGGCTATTGACTCGTGATTTGCCTCTATCTTGAATCTGATTTGCTTGATTCTTGCCTTGGCTTCAATTTAGGGATTAACCCTTTCTATTTTGCTTCTGATTTTCTAGCTAGGGCTTCGAATTAGGGGTTTAATTCCCTTTTGATTTTATCTTGAATTGTTGTGCTTCAATTTGGGGATTTAACCATCTTGTTTCTCTGTTTGCATACTTCTGATGACTCGAACAACGCCGGCGAGGAGAAATCGAGACAAGGGTGACGTCGGAGAAGATGAACCGTTCGATGGAAGCTGGAAAGTCAAGAGCGTGGCCGCCATGCGCGAGTGGTGATCCGTGTGCTTTGCTGTTGATCAATCTGGGTCGTTAGATTGGTTCCTGATCTAACGGAAGGGAAGTGTGGCTCTTGGCATTTCGTATGTAGGCCGTATGGGATCCCGTACCGTTGGATCTATTCTCCATTGGTCTAACGGTTCTTCATTACTTGCACATATAAGAGTCAAGGCCTTTAGGAAATAATAATCAGGTCGAGTGGGCTTTTGTGTAATGGACCTTCTATGTATTTTTAATGGACTCTATTCTAAATTTAAATCTAATGGACCTTTTATTCATTTTTAATTACAATTGGGTTGCGTATTTTATATTTTTTGGATTTTAATAACTAACCATTAACACTAACGATTATACTAACCATAATACACTATGTTATCAATACTATATGACACCTGATTACTATATTAACAATATAACACTAGTACAATAGTACTAAGTTAATTTAACAATTAAACTAACAACGATATAAAACGAAGGTGAAAATCTAGTGACAACAGCTGCCCATTCTTTGACCATTCTAGTGAAACAGGAATAGAGCAAAGAACAAAAGACATTGATTTTCACCAATTATCAAATCGTCAATGCCTAAAAAGACAGGCGGGTTCTATTATCCTTGTGCTCGAATAGATAAGTGAGTTCCATTCTCCAAATGTCCGAACGAATAGGCAGGTTCTATTCTCTTCATGCTCGAATAGATAAGTTGATTCCAAAAGATGATTTCATCCTCCATACGCTTGGATGAATAAGCGGGTTCTATTCCCCTTGTGCTTGAGCAGGTTCTATTCTCCAAATGCTGGAACGGATAGACATGTTTTATTCTCCTCATGCTTGAATAGATAAGCAGGTTCCATTCTCCAAATGCCCGAACGGATAGACAAGTTCTATTATTCTCGTGCTTGAATAGATAAGCAGATTATATTCTCCAAATGCCCGAACAATAGGCAAGTTCTATTCTTCTCGTGCTTGAATAGATAAGCATGTTCCATTCTCCAAATGCTCAAACTGATAGGCAGGTTATATTCTCCTCGTGCTTGAATAGATAAGCATGTTCTATTCTCTAAATGCTTGAATAGATAGACAGGTTATATTCTCATCGTGCTTGAATAGATAAGCAGGTTCCATTCTCCAAATGCCTGAACGGATAGGCATGTTCTATTTTCCTCGTGCTTGAATAGATAATCAGGTTCCATTCTCCAAATAAACAGGTTCCATTCCGAACGGATAGTTCTATTTTCCTCGTGCTTGAATATATCCATTCTCCAAATCGTTATATTCTCCTCGTGCTTGAATAGATAAGCAAGTTCCATTCTCTAAATGCCCAAATGGATAGGCAGGTTCTATTATCTTCGTGCTCAAATAGATAAGCAGGTTCCAAAAGATAATTTCATCCTCCATACGCTTGGATCAATAAGTGGACTCAAAACCTATCAAAAACAAATGCAAAATGTGCAAGGGATAATCATGAATGCAAGTAATAAAATGATATGATAAGTATGCAAGTATCATCACGCAAGTAATAAAATGATATGGATTGGTTTGGGATTGGTTTGCCTTAGTTTTCTTAGTTATCGCAATGTAAAAGTAAAAACACAATTGATAATTGTAGGAGTTCTAACTAACGAATAAAATAAAAGAGCAAGTAAATAAAATAAAGATGTAATCAAATAAGAGGGAATATGCCAGGTTATCGTGAGTTGTGGAGTGATGATCGATTGGTTTGTCATGGTGATTGAGTAGCAGCTGGATTGCCAGGGCAATTCTGTTACAATTTCCTAGTTGATTGCCATAGCAATTTGGTTGCAATTGCCTGGTTGATTGCCAGGGCAATTCTGCCGTGTTGCCTGGTCGGTTGCTAGGGCAATTCCCTCGCGTTGTCTGATCTGAGTGCCTGGGCAATGCTCCCGCGATTGCCTGGGCAATTAAGAATGGGTCGATTGCACCTAACTGAAAAATTGGCATAATTTGGGCACCTATTTGACGGTTAAGCCTATCTAATTCGAATATCCAATATCCGAATATGTGGATATCTATTTTTTTATCGGATACGGATCATTATATCATCGATTTGAAAATCCGAAAAAAACTAGATCTAATCCGACCCAATATCCGACAATGAACACTCCTAGGGTAGGCCATACATATACCGATAGATACGTCCGTTGGTATTGTGTCTCAACATCTATACCGACGAAAATAACCGTCTATATAAATATATACCGACTAATATTTTACCAACGACTATTTATCTGTTGAAATATCGCTTTTGTCTGTTGATAAAAGATTTTGAACCATATATCAATAAATTTTAAATATTTTATCAATAATTTTGTGTCCGTAAGTATATGACATTTTTTGTAGGGTCTTATAACTCATGCGTGAATCTTTATAAAAGGGTAATAATACCAATCCCAAGCTATATAATTGGAAACTACTTTTGTGTGTGCGTCCATGACACCAAACAAAAAAAGATTGAAGAAAATTCTACGATGTGCGTCGAATACTGCTGAACACTATTAATGTTGAATATTGTTGAACATCATTAAATTAAATAATAAAGATTAAAAATTTTAAGGACTCAACATACAATTATAAATTATTTAAAATAAAATTTTAATTAAATTATTTTCATATATATATTATATATATTTCAAATAATTAGATTAAATACCAACTATAGTTAATTCCTAAATTAAAAAACCTAAATCTTTCCCCCCCAATTTAGAACCCTAAATCTTTTTTCCCCGAATCATAATTTCATATCTTGTCAAAACCTTTTTAATTTAGGCTGCCAGTGAATTAAGATAACAAATTTCGGTCGTTGAATATTTTTTTTTGAATAATGAAATCAATTACCAGCTACTATCGCCTAAGAAATATCAATATTAGTTCGCCTAAGAAACTCAAAACCAACAGTATCAATCCTCAGTTACTATCGTCAAGAACGCAACAAGAAACAGGAACAATGTTTTGGGAATTTGCATTGACGTAAGAAGGTTCTCAAGATAATTCGAAGAAAAAAAGTCAAAATAGAAGGCTGGAGAATGGAGATAATACATTGGAAGTGACAATGCTTGAAGATCCCAAAACACTGTATGAAATCATGATTCGGGGGAAAATATTTAGGGTTCTAATTTGGGAAAAGAATTTAAGGTTTTTAATTTAGGGATTGGCTATGATTGATATTTAATCTAATTATTTGAAAAAATAAAAATATAATATATATAAAAAATAATTTAATTAAAATTTTATTTTAAATAATTCATAATTATATGTTGAGTTGAGATTTTTAATCTTAAAATTTAACTATGTTATTGAATATGATTTCATTGCACTCACAATTTTTTTAATAATTTTATTTTTATTTAATTTTTTATATTTTATGTATTTTTATGATTTTTAGTAATCTTTAGAATTTTTGCATCGTTTAATGATATTTTTAATAATTGTTTGACGTTATTAATATTTATTTACGTGGAAGTCTATTATAATTAAAACTTTATGTATTAAATATGATTTTAATGTCTATTATGATCAGAGTTCTGTACGATATTTACTCTTTATTTTTATAAATATAGAGTTTAAAAAAAGTATTGTACACACTTCGTATCGAGAATATAATACAAATTTTTATCTCTATCTCTCTCTCTCTCTCTTGTAATCGTGTTTTTCTTTTAGTTTATTTTATAACATTTGATATTTTTTTAGTTTTTAATACATTTTTATAATGTTTATACTTTTATACACATTCTTATTCTTTTAATAATTCTTGGTAATTTAAAATAATATTTTTAATTTTATAGAAATTTTATGACAACTTTTACATTTTTATATTTGTTATTACTTCTATCCCACTAAATTTGTTATTTATTTTTATTTCTTATTATTTTTAATTTATTATTGATAAAATATAAAAATATATAGTTTGAAACATTAAATCAAGCGGTTTTAAATTATATATTTTATATAACATAATTATTTAAAATATTTTAAATAATTATAGTCAACATTTAAAAATTTTGATAAAAAGTTATAAAAGACAACTTTAATGAGATGAAAATAATATATATTTTAATTTTCTTATTGTTAACATTTTCTATAATTTCCTATGGTCTTCTTATAATTTTGTATTTTTGTTATTTTGTTGTGATTTTTCAATATTTATCTTTTATAATATTCTGATATAACATTTTTAAAGTATATCATGTGTCGTTATTTTATTCATCGTTTGTTAACAAAAGTTTAATTGTTTGCAAAATTTTCACAAGGCTCAAATGATTGGAAATTTTTCTCAAGGGACTAAATGATTTTTAAAAATTATTGAGTTTTTTAACATTAAATATTCTAAAATTATTGATGTGTTTAATGCCGATATTATTGTCGGGTCTTGATGGTGTCCTTACTTATGTGTTTGTTTTTTTTTCTTAGTTTTTTGTCAAACATCATCTTATTGTTCTGTAAATATTATTATAGGCACTCTTTTTTTCCATTTAAATTAGGAATATTTTTTAATGAGGCGCATGATAATATCTCATTTTATTAAAAAAATGCTATTGAGTTATTGTTTTAGTGAGATAAAAGCATTTAGTTTCACAAATATTGTTTGGTGTTTAAATCTTTGTATTGTAAACGGAATAAATTAGGTTGAGAGAATTGTTTCTAAAATATACTTTTATGACATTAAATTTGAAATAATCAGTTAATAGATCAAATATCGATTAAGCATGTCTCGAGTACGAGACTTTGTGTACGTAGAAAATTTTCGCTGAGAGACTCACTCACTAAAACTAAGTGTACGATGCGGATCAGTCCATATTAATTAAGGCAAAATTTCGAGAAGCAACAAAAAAATATAAATGATTATAAAAAATGTCTTAAATGGGTGAAGATTGGTGTATACACAATATCGTCCAATTCAAAAATTTTCATTCACTGCACTATTCGTAAATTCTTGTGTTCTTATTAAATAGTTAAAACTCAAAGTTGATTGAGTGGCTTAAAGATTTAATGGTCACGTGTAATTATTAAAATGAGATTTATATTTTTAAAAAATATTTGTTAATTTATTGTTTATGTAGTAGATTGACTTTTAAATAAAAAATAAATTTAATTGTATTTAAAATTCATAAAATACAATATCATTTTATTTTTTTCATGTGCTTTTTTTT
The DNA here is from genome assembly GCA_019671005.1 of Hibiscus mutabilis. Lineage (NCBI taxonomy): Eukaryota > Viridiplantae > Streptophyta > Magnoliopsida > Malvales > Malvaceae > Hibiscus > Hibiscus mutabilis. Next base: position 6,317,085 of record CM033718.1, on the reverse strand, counting down.
ATTAATTCAAAGCCAATTTTTCATTTTTTGTTGCAAGTGTTTAACTTCTCATTTGGACCCTTTTTTTTAGTGTTATGTGCGGATGCTCCTATTACACATGTTCATAATCCTTGATCCAATTCATCTTAATTTAAAATTATTCTACAAAAATTTAAATTGAATCATGCCGAATAACGTAAAATTTTTAAAACTGAGATCTAGTTAGATTCTTAAACCTTCATTATTTGTCTATTATAATTACAAAAATATCATTACTATATATATTACGTATGTTAAACCTAAATCGAACTTCTAGGCTCTTACAACTGTATAGTTTATACGGCATCTTTACTCCCTTCATCAGTGTTGTTGGAACCAAATCAACTAGTTGAACTGAGAATCAATAATTCTATTGATTACATCGTCTCTATAAATAATTTTCTTTATGAATCAATTTGAACCGACTGAAAATTGAAAATAATTACCTGAGTAAAACTCTTCATCAATATCAATATGGTAACAATTTTTTAAGATTTTGTATTAGATAAGCTACCATTCTCGTATTTAATCTCATTTGACACTCTTTTTTGAATATTCGGTATACCATGTTCATATTACTCATATCTCTTCTCATCCATAAATATGAAGATATTGAGTTGTATTCAATCCACAATCTCATTTAACATTTTTTTAAAAATAATTTTAGGGTGATTGCAAAATGGTATATGTTTATATTTTTTTTTAACTTTTTAATTATGTGTGCACACACACTACAAACAAAGCTGCTCTATAAAATTAAATTAATAAACAATATTAATACAACCATTATGTGAAGGTATCTTTGTAATGGTTTCCGTGAATTGAATGCCGAGAACTTTCTCCAAACCTTAAAATAGTTAAACTTCAACCAACCTCTTGGACCACGTTCATGGTTTCATTATCATACAAAACTAATAAGCTATCCCTTCTATGTCACTTGTTAAACCTCCCCTGCTTCACCCTCTTGCCAGTTCCAATGGCCATTTCTCTACCCAAAACTTTCTTCCCATCAATCTTCACGTTTTGCCATCTGAAGATTGCCGTCTGGTGTCGTTTTCAGGCCGGAACCCCATCTCGGAGTTACCACAAACATGGGATTTGCGACAAGGCAGCTAAGGGTTCCTAGAGTTTTGTCTGGAACAAGTACCGAGTCGTTGTTGTCTTTATTCGACAAACTCGAAAAGGAAAAACGAGTAGCCGATGTATGGCGAGAAATCCACGGCCAAGACGACTGGGTTGGGATGTTAGATCCGATGGATCCTCTTCTACGGTCGGAACTGATTCGGTACGGTGAGATGGCACAAGCCTGTTACGACGCTTTCGATTTCGACCCGTTTTCAAAATACTGTGGAAGTTGTAGGTTCACGCCTCGTCAATTCTTCAACTCCCTAGCCATGGCGGACCATGGCTACGTGGTCTCCGGGTACCTCTTCGCAACATCCAACATTAACCTTCCAAATTTCTTCACAAAATCGCGGAGGCCCAAAGTTTGGAGCAAGACCGCAAATTGGATCGGATACGTCGCCGTTTCCAACGACGAAATATCCAAACGTTTAGGCCGTCGCGACATCACCGTTGCTTGGAGGGGAACCGTGACCCGCCTAGAGTGGATTGCGGATTTAATGGATTTCCTCAAACCCATTTCTTCAAACAAAATCCCATGCCCGGATTCAACCGTAAAAGTGGAATCAGGCTTCGTGGATCTCTACACCGACAAAGACGAAAATTGCCGGTTCTGCAAGTTCTCAGCGAGGGAACAAATTTTAACCGAAGTGAAAAAGTTACTCGAATTGTACAAAGACGAAGAACTAAGCTTAACCATAACCGGTCACAGTTTAGGCGGCGCCCTCGCAATTCTCAGCGCTTACGATATCGTCGAAATGGGTCTAAACGTGCTGCAAGATACGAGAGCTGTGCCGGTGACCGTGTTCTCCTTTTCGGGTCCTAGAGTAGGTAACGTGCGGTTCAAGGAACGGATGGAATTGCTGGGAGTTAAAGTTTTGAGGGTGGTAAATGTGCATGATATAGTCCCAAAATCCCCAGGCTTGTTGTTCAACAAGAACGTGCCGTCATTGTTGATGAAGTTGGCGGAGAGGTTGCCGTGGAGTTACTCGCACGTCGGAGTTGAACTGGCGTTGGATCATAAAGACTCGCCGTTTCTGAAAGAGACGGGCGATTTGAACTGCGCGCATAACCTGGAAGCTCTTTTGCATTTACTTGACGGGTTAGTTTCTTATGCTTAAACCATGGTTTGAATTGAAGGTCGCTGTTTAGTGATTCTGCAGGTTTATGCTTTTAGGTTTCATTAATATCGTAACCTAAAAAGTTTATGGTTATTTTCCAGGATCTGGAAAACAAATACGTATAAAATCTGAAACGTTTAATGTCAAAATAAGTGCCCGAATCATTGTATTTTTCTCTTTTAAGTGTTTAAACTATTTTTTGTCTTTTTTAAGTGTCTAAATTATCATGTTTTTCTCTTTTAGGTGTCTAACTATTTTTGTCCCTTTTAGGTGCTCAAACAGTTATTTTTTGCCCCTTTTAAGGTCAAACCGAGACACCTATTTTTATCAAAAAATAATAGTTTGGACACTAACTTTGACCAAAAAAATAGTTTGGGCACTTAAAAAGGCAAACAATAGTTTAAGCATCTAAAAAGAAAAAACGGAATAGTTTAGACACCTAAAAAGAATAATAAATAGTTTATGTACTTAAAAAGAGAAAACATGATAGATTAAGCACTTATTTTAGTACTAAGCCAATCTGAAAACCCAACAGTTTTTGAACAATAACTACGATTGAAATGAGTTGTCATTTTTAGTAGGCATTGGGTATTACTATTATTTTATAATATCCAACCTCCAGTTGAGGGGGACCAATTGCAGTAAATAATCACACAAATACCCATCAATGGTGGTAATAGATTACGTTAACTGGTTGTTGGAAGTGTTATTATATAAGCTTAGAATGAGATAAGCTTGGAAGCAACATAGTATAGTAAAATGATAGGTTTTTCCCCTTTTTGGCTTAATTCACCATTTAACCTATGAAATATACATTTTTCCTATTTTGTACCTTGAGCTTTTTTCCCCTGTTTGCCTCAAACTAATATTTTTGTCCTAGTTTACCCAAAATAAACGTGACACATTATTAGACGAATTGGGAAGAAAATGTAAACTGGGACGAAAATGACAAATTGGATTCAAAATGAAAAAAGATATATGTATATTTCAGTGGCTAAAATTGTAAATTGAGTTTTTTTTTTTAATTTTTACATTTCCCCGGAATTCAGAGGCCTTCTTAGTCCTTGAGCGAAATCTTGAACCGATATAATTTATTTGGCACGACTCACGAGTTAGAACAAGTCAAATGAAGCTAATGTTGTTCGGTTCACCATTTTTGTTTCAGACTTGAGTGAAAATGTGAATGGTTGTTTTAACAGGTTTTGTTCATTCATAGTAAAATATAAAGCAAAAAGACTAAAATTAATTAGGGTAATTATTTCACACACATACAATAAGAATAAAAAGTTTCTACAAACACTCTAGTTTTAAAGTTTATTATTAGATTTTAGGCTCTAGAGGTTATAAGATTTATGTTTAATTGTTTAGAATTGATGAGTTGTGATTTGAATTTAGGGGTTTGTTAAAATTTAAGATTTATAGGTTAAAACCTAAATCCCTAACTATATTACCCTAAACTATAAACCTTTACTTCTAAACTCTAAATTTTAAACACATAAACCTAAACCCATAACCTTCCGACCATAAATTTTAACCCAAAAACTAAAACACTTAAAATTTATTTTTCCATCTTCCATCTCCTTCGTATTGAATATAAATCCAATTAAATAAGGCCATTATAATATTAAGATCGTATCAGGATTTCCTTACCAACCAATTCATTAAATATTAAACGATTCAATTTAATGTTTAATTGGTATGCAGATACCATGGGAAAGGCCATAGATTTGTGCTGGCAAGTGGAAGGGACCCCGCTCTGGTGAACAAGGCATCCGACTTTTTGAAAGACCATTATTTGGTTCCACCATACTGGAGGCAATATGAGAATAAGGGCTTGGTAAGGGACGAGGATGACCGTTGGATACAGCCTGAACGGCCGAAGCTCGATGATCACCCTGAATATATGCATCGATATCTCGAGCAATTAGGCTTGCCATCTAAACATTAGAACTCCTAGTGATGGGATTTGTAGATGAAATGGAAGAATCTATTCTGGGAATTTAGAAACTAAAATGTAACTAGAGATTTAGTCAGTTAATTAATGAATTATAACATGCTTATTTTAATATAATTGTTCTAACAGCGTTTAAAACGAATACTGACGTAGTTTACATGTGATCTAACAACGTTTAGAAAGATGATCCATATAACTTTTACTTTCTTACTGGACAAGGATGTGTAGGAAGTTGGAACATGATGCATGGCATGGCACGTACGTCTGACTCGGATATGAAGGAGAAACATTCTCTTCGAATGATTATTTCCACCAACCGGCTACTTTGAATCATACTGGAGGTTAACAATCAGCATCAACCTGTCATTGTCAAGAATATCTCTGCAATCAGTACCACTACCAAGTGTATTGTTTAATGCATAATAAAGAATCTCTTTTAATGGGGGAATCCTATGTCATGGCACTCATAGTAGAACTCTCTGCCTCCCATTTTGAAGATGCAAAGTTACACTACAAATTCACAGCAAAATCATTGCTATACGAAAGTCACATTTTGAAGATCCGTACGATCATGTCACTCATCACGAGCTAAAATCGAAGACGCAAAATGGACTATGACCAGTAGCCCAACCAGCAAGATTGCTCAAGATGATTAAACATGAAGGGTGTTGGCTTAAGGAGTGAAAACCCAGAGAGGGAATAAGGCATAGTTCGAACGGTAACTTGATTTTTATGTTTGCCAAATAACTTACATGGTCAAGTTTCTTTTGCATACACAGGCAATATTTTGCATCACTACCAAAAAGTTGTCTCTAAGATGCAAATAAATCAATTTCTTCTATGAATCCCAAAGGGAAGTCAATATATCCAGCAAAGACCTCAGAATCATATACACCTTTAATATTCTTAGTCCTTTCCATATTTTCCTATGTTAGAGAGGGATAACAAGAACTCAAAGCAAACAATCATTATGCACAGCAGATCAATTGTTCGCACCTTAAATGGAACTCCCACAATATGCAACCTATTCAATCACCATCGCTAAACCCCTGCCGCAGCTTTTGCCTCATGGCCCGTCTTTCCCTGTGTAACATTAAAAAGAATAGCATTACTGATTTGCCTAAATGAAAATTGATTATTACTAAATGATCAAAATGTTTCAACACCCAGGACTCAAAAATTTAAACTCAACCAATATACAGTAGCGTGGAAATAAACAAATTATCAAGATATTTTAACTTGGTTAGTATCTGCAAGGAAATTGTGTAAATATTGTTGAAAATAATCTCTCTTGTTTGGTAAAGGCATTGCAAGTACTCGGTAATCATGTTGGACTCCAGTGATTTTCAGATATAACTTATAAGATTAGAGATCATTAAACATATTAGGCTGCTAGTATCAATGCAGAAGGCTAAAAACTATAATAAACCTCAGACTCAGGGCTCTGTCGTATTTTCCTAGTAGGAGTCCTCATCGTGACAAACTCCTCAGCAGATGTCGGATGAATACCCACTGTGGCATCAAAGTCTGCTTTAGTCAAGCCAGCTTTGATAGCAACTGCAAATCCCTGGTAAACAACTACACACATCAGAAATATAGTGCAGAACTTGAAATGGAAAGCACCAATTTAGATTAAGGCTTGAACCTGTGTAATTTCAGCTGAATCATCTCCACACATGTGCAAACCAAGAACCTTGTTTGTCTTTGCACAGATTATAAGTTTCATGAAAACCCGATCAGGAAGACCTGAGAGTGTGGCCTTCAATGGCCTGAAGTTCGCGGTGTAGACATCAATATCACCATACTCTTTTATAGCCTGTAAAATCCTAAAAATTTGAGCACAATAAATCGCTTTCAGTTGCTGAAAATATGCCAAACAGTTCCTCACCTGTTCTTCAGTAAGACCAACTTGTCCAATAGGTGGCTGGGAAAAAACGGCAGAGGGAACGGCCCTACTCCAAAATGATTGGGAATAAAAGTTAGAAGGCAATTGAGTACAAATAAAATCCACATCTTGGTACTCAAGACCAACGAAATTCATATAAAAAAGGAAGCAGAGACCTATAACTTGAACACTCTAAGATCATAAAATCAAAAATGTGGGTCTTAATCCAGGGATTTGTGAATCACTAGTAACGGTAACTTGATAACAAGCAAAATTGGGATCTGGGCCTCCTCCATTATTGCTCTGCTCAGGTATTTCCAAGGCACTGTTAGATGACTGCCACATGGCATGGTATAGTTTATACTTTTTATTATTTCCTTAGTTTTATTATGACTTCTTTTTAAAATTTCTCCAACCAGATAAATATTTGATCTTTTCAAGCAACCAACTCCACCCCTAATCATCACCAAATTATGAAATAAATCCAAATAAAAGGTCTCAGTCACTGCAATGCAAACATAAAATCAAATAAATTTTAAAAACAGAACTACAAAACAATAGAGAACCAAGCAAGTCTTAAGACAGGTTATAGTAATTGGGTACCAGTGCAAAGGTCTTGGAAATATATGCTTTGAAAAAGAAACATAAAGAAATAGATAAGGGGGGAAGAAGCCTGGGATATGCATGCGTGACCAACAAGACAGATAAGGAAGACAATGTCCTTGGATGGAAGTTTGATGAAAAGAAGGGGGAAAAAGGGACATTAGATCCTATACCTTTGAAATTGTAAGATGCCACATGGTATTCATCTAACAGTACAATGGAAATAACTAGACTGTGTCAGGAAGTAAAGTTGGTTCCAATAAGAAGGTGGTGAAAACTGCCTCAACCCTAGTACTAGAGGCAAATAAAGAGCCATAGGCCCTTTCCAAATTTACTAAATAAATTTGTTCAATCAATCAACCTCCAGTGTATAGATTACCTGTAATCAGGTTTGGTTGGTTCATTCTGAAAAAGCGTTTTTGCTAACGCTCCTCCTTCCATCAAAGCAACAGGTGTCAAATTAATTCTGTCTGTGACATCCCCAACAGCCCAAATGGAAGGTACTGAAGTACGCGAGTATTCATCAACCTAGAGAAACAATGAGGCAAGAAAATATATAAAATAATTGAAATAGTACCATATAAGAAAATAGAGAAAAAGAGGCAAGAAAATATACAAACTCCAAGGTAAGAAGAAACATTACCTCTATTGCTCCATTCTTGTTCATTTTGACACCCACAGACTCCAATCCCAAGTTCTGCAATGCAGTACAAGTTAATTTACAACCAATACAAGTTCCATCATATCTACCTTGATTACCATTAAAAAGAAGTTGCAACTAAAAGGAGACAATCAACATCCTCTACGTTCATAACGTGTTAGGTTTCTTAAGTCACAATGAGAATATAATGATGAAAAGCAAGATGTTTGCCCACATTTGAAGATGAGGGTTTATAACATGCAGCTCATAATTTTTCTCCTTTCTCTATTCTTTTTGTGTCCTATTTCTCTGGTGAAAGGTTTATGTTGGTAAAACTTATGTTTTAATTTAGTACCCTTTTGTTGGTATTTGGCTACCAAAAGGCCATTTACTAGAGAGAATCAAGTCAAAGAAGTTACTGCAAACCTTTGTATTAGGCCTTCGACCAGTAGCAAACATTATATGTGAAAAGCCTTCAATTGTTCCTTTGTTGGTCTTCAGAGACAGTGAACCATTAGCTGACTTAACAATTGCCTGAGGAGACTCCTTTATATGGAATTTAATTCCTCGTAGAGCCATTTGTTCTCCAACAAAATCCCTGATCTATTAAACAGATGATACTTTTATCCCTAAATAACGTAATTTCTAAAACAAGTATAATGCAAATTACGATAACAAATAAAACAACTATCATTTTGCACAATTCTTCACCTCTTCATCGAAACCTCGCAACACTTTTTTCTGACGTATAAATACATGGACCTCACTTTGCAGACCCTTGAAAATGCCAGCAAATTCCAAAGCTATATATCCCCCACCAACTATAGCAACTTTCTCTGGTTTTGAGGGCAAATCGAGGGCGGCATCAGAATCTATCGCATACTCACTTCCTGGAATATCAGGAATAAATGGACGCCCACCAACCGAAATCAGTATATGTCTTGCAGTGTAAAGTTTTCCATCTACATCAACAGTATGCGGATCCACAATCTGCAACACATATCATCAATATGGATTCACAATCAAGAACCCCCATAAACACAAATGCATTTAAACATACCATAAAGAGACAATGTGGACAGAGGATAGTCCTACCTTTCCACGACCTTCAATTAATGTGACACCAGCATTGCCGAGAATGTTCTTGTAAATACCGGTCAGACGATGTAACTCCGCATTTTTATTAGCCATCAAGGTGCCCCAATCATGCTTTGGTTCCGTGTCATATTTCCATCCAAAACCATTACTCTCATCAAATTCATGAGAATATTTTGATGCGTAAACCATTAGTTTCTTTGGCACGCATCCTCTAAGAACGCATCTGCAAACATAACAAAAGGCGGTGATTGATATAATGGTGAAAATAAATTTAAGTAGGCTTTTCTTCAATACACTTGGCAAAAGCTTTGTTCATGCAAGTAAAGGTTTAAAAACATTAGTTTTGTTCATGAAATTGTAAATTTCAAGTAAAAGCCTCAGAACCCAAAAGGCAAAATTGCAAAACACACACGCAATTCCAGTTTATATAAACTCAATGAGCAATTTAATTCCAAAAATTTCTTTACACAAATAAATAATTTATAGATATAATCTTTACATATGGAGACTTACGTTCCGCCAACGCCGCCGGTGGTATCAGAAGAAATAGTCGAAAACGGGAGTTCACAGACAGCAACAGAAGCACCAAAATTGGCAGCGAAACGGGAAGCACGAACACCACCACTTCCGGCGCCGATAGTAAAGAGGTCAAAATCGTAGTGCAGCAACGGCTCAGAGCCATTCTGGGATTCTGCACGAGCAACAAAAAGGCGACGGCGCTGCCGCTGCTGAAGCTGCAACCGATGGTGGTGGCGATGGGGATGGCGCGAAAAAGAAGAGAGAGTGTTGGGTATGGGGACAAAAGCGGGAAGATTTCTGCAAAGGGTCTGGAAAGTCGGGGAAGAAAGTTTGGGAGCTGTAAAAGTAGTGGCCATATGTGTTTCTTTTTCCTTCGGTGAAATCAGAATTTCTGGGTCGAGAGTAAATATTGGTATGGTTCGAACATGGATATCTCGGGGCGGTGGTAGTGGGCGGGTCCGCCTCCTATCAACTATGCGATGGCGGCAGGTGTCGGCCTTTGGGCTCTTTCAACTCTCGTATTTGTGGTCTGCCTTCTTTGTTCCTTTGCTAATAATAATTCTTAATTTATGGCTTTTTCCTTGGCTTTCTGATCCCAGTAAAATTATTTCGCAGACTAATCACATCCACCTGTAAGGAATAAAAGGAAATGCCTTTTTTCCAGTAAACAGAAAACAAAGGTCCAATCGAATATATACCAGAAATTAAAATTGATTTTTTTTATAAAATTTTGAAGCAAAAGTAATTGCTTTTGTAAAAAAAAAAAAAAGCTTTGTATATAGTATATGGTTTATTTTTGAGTGGAGCGAATTAATCTCCGAGCATATGACGGCCGTATACGGCGGCTCTGAAGGTTGATGCAAGGCTGAAGTCACTGCTGATGCGGGTTTACTGGAAAATTTTCATAAATAGATAATTTCTGCTGCCTAATGAAGAAACTATGAACCTGATCAACCTATAAAAAGCCTTGCTGGATTCTTCCAATGATTTTTTAAGAAATAATTTGTATTTCTAATCAAAAGTTCATAATTATACATTCATTTCTTCGGATTTGAAATTTAGACAACCTTTTCAAATTAAAAAAATAATTTTTTATCCTTTTAATTTAATAATTAAAGTCCAATCAATAACACTATCAAACATCTTAGATATCTCATATTATTAATATTCTCTCGTAAATACACAAGTTTGTGTAAAATTTAATTTATACAAATTTTTTAATTTTAAAATTTAGAAACTTTGATTGTAGTTTTAGATTTAAGGGTTTATATTGTAAGGGTAGAATTTAAAGTTTATGGTTAGAGTTTAGGGTTTAAAATTTAGATTTTGGGGTGTTAGGGCTTAAGATTTAAATTTTATAACTTAAATATAAAGGTTGTATAATTTTTTTTTACAAATTTGTATATTTTAATCTATATAAAAAATCGAGAAAAAAAAAAAAAAGACTCATTGGGCAATGCTGGACTTTTACAACATGATCCCTTTGAAAATGATATCCGCAATGAACAACATACAGAGCTAAATGAAATGAGTAATTTTGGCTTAGAGCGACAATCCAGAATCCTCATCCTCATCAAGGGAGGACGTGTAAACAAAATAGAGTGCCCAAATCAAGCCGAAAACACCAAAACAGGATCCACCCGAGAAGGTTGTTGCTCAAACAGAACGGAAGTCCGGTTCCTTCAGTCGACAATCTCTCGTCCACCAAAGCCATGGCCGGGGGACTTGACATGGCTGCTGCTGCCAGCAATGACACACTCGTGCCTATGGTCGACAATTCGCCTCAACCGAACCCTTCTTCTCCACGGAACACATCACTTTTCCCTTCTTTGCAACAGTTGGCAACCCTGGAAGCAAAAAAGTTGCAGTTGAGATCAAAACTGAAAATGGAAATGATGTTTTACTTTAGGACTCAATGAAAACCAAAAACACTATATATATATACACTTACCAATGGCAACTGGGGATGCAACCCTTGCTGATGTTTTGAGGGCAGGGGCGATTGATGAGGTGAAGGTGGTAGCAGATATGGTTGCCATATTCCTACAATTGGGAGAAAGATTGCAGATTTTGCTACACTTGGGGCAGTTGGATGTCCAAAATCACTAACAAACAGTTTTACAGATACAGTTACTGATTGGTAGCCCTTCGTTTGATATCCCCTATCCACATAGATCCAACCGATTTCTTCCACGTGTCACACCATCTGCCGATCCAAAGTTGTGTTCTGTCTGTACTGTCCACAGACTCGCAATGGGATAAAGTTAACCTGACCTTTTCTTGATTGAAAAGGAAATCTTATATTATTTTCTTAATTTACAATGGTAATAATTGGTATTTTTATTTATGGATTATTATCTGATGTATTGGCGAGAGTTGTTTTATTCTGCAAACGACATTAATCCATTGCCATGACCATATATCGAATAATTCCCTTCATATATTCCAGCAATATGTTCACTTCATTAAGATAGAAAATCAATTGAGAGAAACAAAACAAGGGAAGAAACATAATCTTTTGATCTGTTGATAAAATAATTAATGCATATAAAAGATACATTCAGAATTAAGAACAAGTGTCGCTACACAACCGACATCCTGTAGCTGAAATCGAATAATCTACATATCACGGCATCCCATAATATAAGTTATATAGTTCTCTATTAAAAAAAAGTTATATAGTTCTTCCTACATTTCAAGAATCTATGCTTCAATTCAAGGGAGTGGAAATTGTGATCAGTTTATGTACAAATGAATACTTGCAAAACAGCTAGAATCCCTGCAGAAACTTGTTTGCATTGGTTATTGGTATTGCCCATGAATTAACTCGATCCTAAACAAGATCATAGCCGGAACATACGAGGAAACTTGAACTGAAAAATTATACGAAAGATTGTTAACGAATCAGACCAATAGGGGCAGTTTCTGAGAGATGCAAACCGTAGTTTTGGTATGAATCAAAGAATTCCGCTTGTAAGAGGCGAGCTTCAATTACTCATGGATATTGCACTGTTGTAAGTAAGGGTGGTCATACGGCAAATGTTTGCTCCAATAGCTTCTGTATTTAGCTATTCCTATTTCCAACCAGGGTTTCATGAATCCGTCATAGTGTGTAACTGCTGCATTCTCAATGTCACCCTGAGGAATACCTGAGTTATAACCCAGCCCAAGTGTATGCCATCTCTTTTCTAAAGCCAGTCTGGTTGTGGAAGGTAATCCAACCTACGGGCAAGCTTCCAGCCTTCCACAATTGCCTCTCAAGTTCCTGCCACAAGACACGAGATGAACAAGCCTGAGAAATGTGCAGCATGGAATGGGTTGTATGCCTACCATGATAATCATGGTCAACCTTTAAACACACAGAAGAATTCACAATAAAATTTGATGATAAGCTTTTGAATTAGAACGCATATGGTATTATACCATAAAGAACAAGCAAATACAAAGAACGTATAATAATACCAGTTGCAAGTAATATCGGTAGAGCATGGTTAACTTTTTTCTTCTCCATTCATGAAGATCAAGCAAATTCATACCAAAAACCCATGTGCAAACGTTAGCATCAAACCTCGCCAAAAATGGGTCTGAAAAGTTCATAAACATGTGCATTGCACGGAATGAGGCTTCACTTTCCAGACAAGTCTCGACTGCTGCATTTACTTTCCCTTTCATGTCAATGCTCCAAATTTCAGTTAAATCTATTTGCACTACTACATCATGATCAAAGAGTACAATCTTAGTCAGTGCTGGAAATATGTCAGGCAGATAGAACCGAAGGTGGTTAAGGGCAGAAGACTATTTTGGATCATATGACTTTTGTTCCTTCAATGTTGAATTATACTTGGTATACAACCAATCAAAATTTTCTACGCTTTGAACATGAATTGTAGCTTTTCCAGGAGGATTTAATAAAAACCACATCGAAATTGCTGGGAGGGTGAGAGAATCAGTCACCACATGAATAACAATTTTCTCAGGCTCCTGCATAACCAATATAAATTGTCAGGGATATTACATCCACTGACAGGTAAAATTAATGTCTCAATCCTGAACTAACTACATGTAACTCATCAAAACAATTGGGAGAAATAACAAGAGTATTATCTTGAAGAGGAAATTTATCTTAAGGCAGGATAGGGATAAACTTATGGTAAACAAGTCAATTAGTATCAAGCAATGCAAAACCACAGAATCAATGAAAGAATTAACACACAATTTTGTTATGTGAATGTAATAACAAACACTTTCAATGAGAAAAACCACGTTAACATCATTCATCATAACACAAGCTGATTCAAATTTAATGAAAATGATAACAGAACAAAGAAAGTAAAATGGACAAAGGCAGTTTACCTTCGCAGAGGAAATTGTAGAATTAACAACCACTGAACAAGCCAGAACATTGTCTGAGAGCACTGCATAGTGATAAAGGTCAGGATCATTCAAATAATGTTGGTTCGAGAATTGCCTTTCCTCAGGTTGAAGCAAAAAATATTCAGCTGTTAGCCGCATGGAGAGGCAGTGAAGGCCTTTAGGGGTAGTCCTTCCGGCAAGTTGAACAAGATATGACTCTTGATTCTTCAGTACTTGAACCTGTTCTTCAGCATTATAAGCCATGGCATGGAGTTTTGTAGCCATTGCAGAGCAGTCAGTGTAAGTTATCCAAGAAGTGTTAGAGCTTGAGGGAGAGTGTAAGTTGACAAGAAGTGTTAAGAGTTTAATTTAATGTGTAATTAGAGTTTATTTCTAAGTCAGTAGTTTAGATTTACTAGAAGTCTTATTTAAAGTAGGGATAAATATTATTTAAATTATAGATAAAAATATAATTTTAGTTATACTGAAACTCTGTATCAGCCTATTTAAAAGCTTATCTCATACACATTTGATTAAGAAGAATAAGAAAAAATACATAGAAACACATTGTTCTCTGTTGAAAATATTATTTTTGTTCTATCGTTAAACTATAGCTTTTCATATTTTATTGTTCATTGTTCACCGACGTTCATCTTCTCCGGCCACCATGGCCCCTTTCTCACATGGTATCATGAGCCAACAACGATCTTGATGTCGTCACCGCTGCTGCCATCTCTGGTCTGAATCAAATTGACGATTTGATTTTTTTTAGATGCATATCATTTTTTTCCGCTGTTGTCATTAGGCCACGCTCGTTCTTTGGCTTCTCTCTCGTTGGAATCTTACATCTATGGTGAAATTTCTACTCGTTTAATTTTGTTATTTTGTTCTCTATTTAATGGTTCTATCTTAGTCAATCAAAAAAAAATATGAAAAGGTTATAGTTTAACCTTAAAAACTATTTGGTTCTATCTTAGCCATCCATTGTAAAAGATAGGAAAAGGTTATAGTTTAGCCTTAAAAACTATCTGGTTCTATCTTAGCCATCAATTATAAAAGATAGGAGAAGAGGTTCTAGTTTAGCCTTAAAAACTAGATAATATTTTTTAAGGGATTCTACATCAAAGATCCAAGCTGGAATTCTAGTTTGTGCAACTACCAGCTTGAGGGGAGTGTAGACTCTTATGATCATTGTTGAATGGAAGCAGCTACTTAGTCCGCGAATGACAGAAAAAGCTGGAAGACATCTCAGAAGATGCAAAAACCTAAAAAAGATCACCACTGACAGAAGAAAACTGGAAGACATCTAAGGAGGGTGCAAAAACCAATAACACCAGTAAAGTTGGTAGACATCTCAAGAAGGATGCAGAAACCAACAACATCGTTTGCAAATTTTCAACAATGGCCGTTCAAAGAATAGCATGAGTATGTCCTAGCTGTTCAACTCAATGGGTCCCAAAAAAGGGAGATCTTTTCCCTAAAAAACAGCAAAAAAAAATATGAGTAGGGCATCACATCCAAAATCCAAGCTGGTGCTCTACTACACTTGCTCACCAGCTTGAGGGGGAGTGTAAGTTATCCAAGAAGTGTTAGAGCTTGAGGGAGAGTGTAAGTAGACAAGAAGTGTTAGAGTTTAATTTAATGTGTAATTAGAGTTTATTTCTAAGTCATTAGTTTAGATTTACTAAAAGTCTTATTTAAAGTAGGAATAAATATTATTTAAATTTTAGATAAAAGTATAATTTTAGTTATACTGAAACTCTGTATCAGCCTATTTAAAGGCTTATCTCATACACATTTGATTAAGAAGAATAAGAGAAAATACAGAGAAACACATTGTTCTCTGTTGAAAATATTATTTTTGTTCTATCGTTAAACTATAGCTTTTCATATTTTATTGTTCATTGTTCACCAACGTTCATCTTCTCCGGCCACCATGGCCCCTTTTTAGGGTATACCTGACTTGCTTTGGCCAAGGTAACCTCCATTGATCTCATTTTCTGTGAAGCACTGAAACATTCAACCCCAAATCTAAGCTTATTTACTTGATACTAGTAGATAATTCAAGTTTATTACAGAATATAAAATGCTTTGGAGAAATTATTATTTAAAAATGTCCATTTCTTTACCTCCTTGGCAAATCTGAATCCCTGCTGGCTTCATCAACTACTCGTTCCAACTCTCTGATTCGATCTCGCAACGCTTTCATCAAACGAAAGGTACTGCCTGGTGGTGCAAAACTTAGGTATGCTTTTGCTGTAATGAGCTGATCTCTCATCTGCTTTACCTTCTCATCCACAACCCTGAAACAAATAAGTAGTGTCAAGACAACTATATGTTACGAAAACAATAAACTAACTTGACACACTATTGCTCCGATCATTCTGGAAAACAACTACGCCGTACTCCATCACTGCAACCATCTATAGTCCATAAACTTACGTTCAAATATTTAGCATCTCATGATACTTCATATTCATACACACCTTTTCGCTTGAGTTCATCTTTATTATAGTCTGCTGAATTTGATGCTCGTCTTTTCCTATCTCATTAGTTTCTGAATCAAGAAAGTGTAGCAACTCAGAGTCAAATTCAACTTGGTAAACTATAATTCTACGATAAAAGACACTACATGCAGCCAAGTAATACTAACCATTTGCTTCTAATAATTCAGAATCATCTTGTGCATTCCCAAAATGACCCGAATCACAATATTCATAAGAACTGTGTCTAACTACAGAACTAAATTCCTTGTCTTTGAAAACATCTAGTTCTGGACCTTTTAATCCTTCAGCAGCTTCCTATGTAACAAAATCAACTGTAAGAAATGATTAAAGATAAAGTGTTAATCAAAATGAACAAAATCCATAAATATTAAAGCAACCTGTTCAATGGAATTGAGTCTTAAAACATCTGTCATATGCTTCTGAATCAAACAAAGCAAAACCCATTAGAAATTTATCCCCAAAAAACAAAAACAACACATCCAAGGAAGAGAGACCCGTACAACACTGGGCGAATCCTCCACGAACTCCTTCTGGCCTGCCGTTACAGAATCACAAATGCAAACAAAACAAGATCAGTCAACATCTGAAATTTTCAAAAATAAAAAAAGAAATCAAATCACGAAAACTATAAAGTAATGCTCATTGGCTTTGTTATCTGATAAACTACTACATTAACGGTAAAATAGTTCGAATTCTCATTACAAAGTACAAACAATTTAGCTGAACAGATTTTAAAAAAGGTTACCGAAGGAAGTAAGGATTTTGAATCTCCGAGAGACCAACACGATTGGAGCGCAAACAGAGAAAGAGAGCAATGAGAGGATCAGAATCCTCTGCCATCGACGATACTTCTTCATCAACCGATTAAAAAAAAGAAAATACGATATTTGCTTATTGAGTCGAGAAAAACACAATGCATAGATTCAAATGGGCAACGATTGGATGCTTTGGTAGCAAGAAAGAGGAGTTAAAGAAGAAACATAACTAGGGTTTGGGGGGGGGGTTTGCCGCTCTTTCAAAGGGAGAAGTGTAGCATTCGAGCTTCTTTCAGGTTTGTGGGTCTGAGACGGTTGTTCATCCGAGGGATAGGGGTGTCGGCCGTTGATTGTGGTGAAAAATAAGTAAAGAGCCTAATCCTACGGCCTCATGATTGAGATTGAGGATGGTGTTTTTACTTATTAGATCGGGCAGTAGGCTATATATAGTTCGCTGTTTTGTTGACTCGTGTGTCGTGTCTGCGGGAAAATCTATCAGGGTCCGAGTCCATGTGTCCAACACTCGTGCTGAGCTACTTAATAATTAACCTTTACTTGAGGAAGCTTAATTTAATGTCTTGAATCAAAAGATGCACAAATAAAAAGGCAAATTTTTTTTTTTTGGAAATTTTTTGGAAAAGTGCTCTTTTGGATATTATTTAAAAAAATATTTTTATTTGGTTCACGTAAAGACAAATCGCGTTTTATCAAACGTAATTTTTAAATTCGCGCTCGGCTAAACGTGAATTTTAGCTGATGTGGTGCGTCTTAATTGTTGTCGTCTTTTAATATACAATAAATAGAACTCGCAACTCGCGTTTAGTCGAACACGAGCTCAAAAATCACTTTTGGTAGAACGCAAATCGCCCTTACATAAACCTGGGAGTATTTTTTCAAATAACACCCAAAGGAGGTACTTTTTCGATTTTTCTCCAAAGAGCATATTCAAACAAATTTGCACGTTAAATATACAAAAAATGCACAAATAAAAAAATATGATGTTAATTGTTTTTTTTAACAATAAGAGCAACTGGCATTAAAAACAAGATACAAAAGAGAAAAAACACAAATGTCAAGAAAATGACCGACAAACATATGTCAAAAAAGAACAGAAAACACAACAAACAGGCTACAACCAAAAAGGCCAGAATGAAATGAAAGCAAAAAACAAACACAAACAACCACAAAATGACAGAGACAACAGAGGAGGAAAGTACAAGGACACAACGCCGACTTGAGTCGGGAAAAGACGATGCCAACACCATAACAAGTCTGCATGTCGTTTCAGGGGTCATTGGATGATGGGGACGATAATGATAATGCAGAGCAAGCGGCCGAATAGCAACAACGCGTCAGATCTAAAATCGCAGAGGTTGAAGGCGGGAAAGAACGGAGCCGGTGAGTCGAGCCAACGACCGGACCACCGAAGACTAGACAGAGCCACGTCGAGCACACCTCCACAAGGATAAAAAAAGACTCAACCAACGAAACTGAAAAAGAAAGCGAAAACCAACACCAAAAGGCTGAAAACAAAACGCCAGCAAGGGAAGCGTCGTCAAGCCTCCGAACTTGCAGCGAACAACACCACCCAAGCGAGTACCGGACCGACGTTCCACACAAGAACCATTCTCCTCAAAACTCTGGGGCAAAGGGTAGAGAGAAAAGCCACAAGGGTGACGCCATCGACCACCGAAAGAATGCGGAAGCCCATCAGCGATGGAAAGATACTTATTTTCTAGAAGAGAAACCGCCCGGACCACCGACGGCTGGTGGTCCGGTAGAAAAGCATCGCAAACTAGGTTAAACTTTTAGAAAGAATGAAGAAGTTTTTTTTTATCCCGATTAATGAGTTTTTATCGATATCAAATAGTTGAAGTTTTTAATATGATGTTAATTGTTGAATGTCATAAAAAGCTTGATTTAATATTTTTCTAAAGAAATCGGAAATTTAATAAATAAAGCAAAGAAGAAGTAGTGGTTCAATGAACTAAACCATCGAATCGTACATTAAAATGTTATCAGACATAACGAAATAATAATTAAGTATAAGCATATTTAATCAATTGATTAAATTATTTATTTTTATTTTATTATATTTTTTTACATTATGAATTTTAAACTCGTCAAAAATATCATTTTGTCTTATATAGTTCTCTTTCACTGCTCTTCCCGAAAATCGTGTTGAACCAATTAAAAAACTCTCATTCAAAGCTTTAGAAGATGATGCATGAACGATTAATAGATCTTAAAAGACAAAATGCACATGACGTCCAATAAAAGAGAATGTATGTTAAAATTTTCGATCTTTGATTTTATATCGTGAATAATCAAATAGAAAATGGTTTGTACAATAAGAACATGCGTATAATTTTATGTTATGAGCGAATTTATAATATTTCAATATTTTATTTAATATCGTGGGTATTGATGGTTCTATGGGATTAGATGAACCACTGCAAAGTATATACAACTGTTCCATGGGGCCTGGGGGTTCCTCATTTAGTAATTTGTCATTGGATTTGGTTGAAGAAAG